>PNEQ01082735.1:0-38483 GCA_003012365.1 Medauroidea extradentata | reverse complement strand
GTGAGCCGGGGTGAGAAGGCAGAGGGGGTGAGTGGGGTGACGAGCGAGGGGAACCGCCGCGCAACGACAGCAGCTTGGTGACGTCACGGCAAGGTCCGATCGACCAAGCGCGCGCGCAGCTATCACGTGACCGGCAGGGTGCCGAGCAGGACGAACGGTCGGGAAATGGCCGGGGTTGCGCTGCGTAAGTGGTAGGGCTAGCGCGACCGACGAAAAGGGAATGAAAAAAATTACGACCACCGTAGAGACTGAGAGGGAGTTTTTGTATGGAGAGGAAGAGAAGGACTGTGATCTGATTAGCGTGCCGGAACTGCGTGGCATGGTGGGGGAGCGTGAAGTAGACGCACTGTTCGACAGCGGAGCGGAGGTTTGTGTTATTAGCCAGCAGCTGTATGACTCGTTGCGGAAGGAAGGGATGCAGTTCCCTACGTTTCCGGTGCCACAAATTACGATAGTTTGCGCGACGAGGGGAAAGGGGCGCAAAGTGAATCAACAAGTGTACTTGCCAGTTAAATTTAGTAATAAGCACACATATGAGGTAGTCTGTTTGGTTGTGCCACAGTTAACGAGGGATCTTATAATTGGCACAGACTTTATGCTGGAAGCGAGAGCGGTAATTGATTTTACCCAAGGGGTAATTAGATTCAGGGAGGGCGGTCTGCCCATGTTAAGAAAACCGGTTAAGTGGCAGAAGGGTCACGAGTCGCCCCGAGTAGAACTGGTGTGTGAGGAGGAGTTAGAGGCTGCGGAGCACACTCTAGCATGGGTGGCAACACCGGAAGCCAGGGTAGATTATGTGGCCACGAGAGCTGAGAGATGTTGGGCAGCTGAGATAGTGGGCGTGGTGAATAAATGTCAGACCGGTGATACGAGGGAGAAAGAGAGTTTGCGGGCGCTGATTGGTAGGTTCAATGACGTGTTTTCTGAAGGGCTAGGTCAAACTACCGAATACGAGGCGAGGATACCTGTCAGTAGTGAAGTTCCGTTCAAACAGAAGACATACCCCATACCGTGGTCGTGCAGGGAGGAAGTGGACAAGCAGATAGGAGAGATGGAGTCGAGCGGAGTGATAGAGAGGGGCAACAGCCCTTTCGTCAACCCGTTGGTATGTGTAAGGAAGCGTGACGGTAGTGTCCGTTTGTGTATCGACGCAAGGTCGATCAATGTCCGTATTATTCCTGATAGGCAGTCGCCGGGGGAACCGGAGGACCTCTTTGCTGCATTCCACGAAGCTAAGTTCATAAGTACCACAGATTTCAACAAAGGGTTTTGTCAAGTGCCACTGCACCCAGAGGACCGCAAGTACACGGCCTTTCTGTACAGGGGAAAAAGTTATCAGTTCCGGGTGTTGCCATTTGGACTCACTAACAGCGTAGGAGAGTTCTGCAGGGCAGTGGAGGCTTCACTTGGGCCCGGGTTAGCGACTGTGGTACATGCATACGTCGACGATCTGTTGGTCGTGAGCGGAAGTTTTGAAGAACATATTGAGGTGCTGGAGCGCTTGTTCACTAGGCTGAGGGCAGTAGGACTCACTCTTAAGTTAAGCAAATCGCTGTTTCTGAGGAATGAGGTTAGATTTTTGGGTTTTGTTTTGAATGCCGTGGGGATTCAGCCTGATCCGGAAAAGATTGAGTTAATTCAGAAGTTTCCAGTTCCCCGCAACGTGAGAGAGCTGAGGGCGTTTCTAGGGATTTGTAATTTTTACAGGAGATTTGCGGAACGTTTCGCCACGGCGATTGCGCCGATGCTGGCACTGTTAAAGAAAGGGGTTGTGTGGCAGTGGACGGAGGAATGTAGGCAAAGTTACGAGGCGGCAAAGGGGTTGTTTAGGAACGAGTGCGTGGCGAAACATCCGGATTTCAGTAAGGCATTTGTTATGTACGCAGACGCGTCCGGGTATGGCATAGGGGCAAAGTTAGTCCAGCAAGGGGAAGATGGGGAAGAGATGTTAGTCGCATTTGCTAGTAGTTCTTTGTTACCAGCCGAAAGGGCGTACACTGTTACCGAGCGGGAATGCCTAGCAGTGGTGTGTGAACTAGGTAAGTGGAGGAACATCCTGCTGGGGCACGAAGTGGTAGTGCGCTCGGATCACCATAGTTTATCCTTCTTACAATCATGCCGGTTGATGGGTAGTAGGCTAACCAGGTGGTGTCTGGCGCTACAGGAGTTTAATTTTAGAATCAAATATATTTCTAGACGGGATAAGGGTGACGCAGACTTGCTAAGTAGGACTGTAGTGGAGGAGGAGGTAGTTGTGTTGGAAGACAAGCCTAGGCCAGTGCCGATGTTAGCTAGAGTTGCCGTCAAGCGGGATGTAGAGCTGATACGTAAGTTTCCGGGTATCGCTGCAGCGCAGCGGGAGGATAGCACATGGGGAGAAATTATGGGCATACTGGAGAGCCCGACGGTGGACGTGGCTGATCCCGTGGTTGGGAAGTTAGCTGAGTGGTATTGTGTTAGCGGGGGCGTGCTGTTCCGTAAAGTAGGCATTGGCGCAGCAAGGTGGCGTATCTGTGTACCAGGAGCGTGGGTTAAGGAGTTGGTAGTGCACGTGCACAAAGCAACGGGCCATTTTGGCGAAAAGAAGACGTTGTGGTTGTTACAGACAAGTTACTATTGGAGTGGGATGGCGAGATGTGTGAGGAAGCTGGTGAGTTGCTGCGAGCTGTTTCCCAATAGAAGCTGGGAAGGGCCGTGGAACGCAATTATACCTGAAGGTCCGCTAGATTTGATGGCTATCGATTTGTATGGGCCACTGCCTATATCAAGGGGAGGCGTGCAGTATTTGCTGGTTGTCTTAGACGTGTTTACGAAGCTAGTCAGGTGCTACCCGCTCAAGCGAGCTGCTGCGACAGCATGCGTCAACAGGCTGATTAATGATCATTTTCCGCAATTCGGGAAGCCCAAGCGAATCCTAAGTGACCACGGAACGCAGTTTACGTCCAACGAGTATAAGTGGGATATGTTATGGGACGGGATTGACGTGGTGTATTCATCCATCCGACACCCGCAGAGCAACTCGGTGGAACGAGTTATGAAGGAGATAGGCAGGCTCCTTAGAACATATTGTCATGAGCAACATAGTGGATGGGCTGAAGCAGTACCACTGTTAAATAATTTTCTTAATCTGCATGTGCACAGCAGTACAGGGTTCGCGCCGATTGAGTTGGTGGAGAATACAGTGTTGAGGGAGCCGTTGGCAGCGAGTATAGAGTTTCCGCAGTCAGTAGAGCCAGTGAGGGAGGAACGCGTGATGAAAGAGAGAGAAAGAAGTTAAAGGCGGAAGCGGAGAGGAGGAGAAGGCATCAGGTGGCGCGTGAGGAAGTATTCGACGTGGGGGACTGTGTGTTGTTGAGGGTGGTAGAACGCAGCCAATTCATTAAGAAGGAGACCAAGAAGCTATTTCTCTTATACGAAGGGCCGTTTAGAATATTTAGGGCCAGGGGGCCGAATGCGTGGGAGCTGGTGAGTGTGGACGATGGCGTGATTAAGGGAACTTACAATTCGTACCTGCTCAGGCCGTTCCATCGCCAGGGAGAGTAGTTAGAGTAGTGGAGGGGTGTTGTTGTTGAGGGCAGGGGAGCAACCTCCTCGGGCTGGGGCACACAGAGTCACGTGACGTGACGTTGAGGGCAGGAAATGTCGGATGGAAAGAAGGAAAATGTGGCAAATTAAAGGGAGAGAGATTTAGGGGTTTCAGTATTAAGGTTATGTACCTTTATGTAGTTCACTTAAGGCAGGGTTGGATCATTTCAAGTTGTAAGTAGTATGTGTAGTATTCTTAGGAGTATTTTGGGAAAGTTATGGAGTTCGCTTAAGGCGGTATGACCGTTCGAGCTGTGGTTATCGTAAGTGGTGTTGTTAAAAGGAATTTCAACTTTGGAAGTGTAGAGAATCCAGTAAATTAAGGGTGTGAATATCATACGTTGTAACAGAAATTTTATGTAAGCATTCAATGAATTGCTTGATGTGGGATAGGAATCCCAAGATAACAAGGCCTGATCCCGTGCAGTTGCGCACGAGCTGTGTCTATTTGTTTTGCTGTTTGTGTATTTTAGCTATAAGGTGTGAGTGGGATCTCGGGTAAAACGAGGCATCCCGCGATTAACTAAGAATCGGTCCGCAAGGATGCAGATATCTGATACAAATGCTGACATCTCCGGCAGAACTTACCATTTTTTTTTGCTATTAGAAAGATCCGTTCAAGGTTCTTTACCGAATCTTTCTGGGGGGTTGTAAGGCGCTTGGCCTGCCCACCCTATTTATTTTTCCAAATTCTGTTTGTGGTGTGAGATAATAGCTTTCTTTGGCATAAACGTAACGTAGCTTTCGGTGTAACCATTAAGAACTAAAAGCCTATTTATATGTGTTTCCGGCGTCAGCATAGGTCTAATGGAATCCCGGCATGTCTCGTGATCACTAGGTATAGAATGAAGATTAGGATGAGTCGCTCGGGAGAACGGGAGACCCGGCTTGCAAGTGTGTAGTGCATCGAGATCACCTAGAATAGCTATTAAGGACCTGTGTATAGTTTAAGTCGTAACCGGGACTAGACACATTTGTCTGTGTAGACCACGGTAAATAAGAGAAGAAAAGAAAGAGACATTTATTTATTTGCAATGGTTGTAATGTTATTTGCTGTAATTTGAAGTAATTAATTTATGAGAGGTGGGCCGAACCAGTAAACACTAGTAATTCATTAAAATTTAATATAGTGTGTGTGCTAGGCAAGAGCATTCGGTTTTATACTAATTGTACCCAGCAATTTTAAGACGGTTTGTGTATTGTCGAAGTATTTATTTTGCTGAACAAGAAATCATGTAAAAGACCTATGCTAAATGTAAAACCGCTATTGGGCCTGGCGATACGGTAAAATAACAGAAAATCGGTCTGGATACAAAATCTAGTAATAAGTTTTCTCTTTGGAATGTTTAATGTTAAATAATGTATTCTCAAGTTTGAGGGAGTTAAAATGGTTCTAATTTCTTAATGTTATGATGACACGTGAATTTAAGGTAAATATGTCTTGTGTGGACTTTTTATAAACAGCATGAAATCCCAAGCAACATTTGGCTCCTGGAAGTTTTACGAGAATTGTGTCGGTCAAAAGTTATTACAGTTGGAATGTTTTTGGTATTTACTTTGGAAATATGTAGATGAGTTCAGCCAGCCCGGCCATGGAGCCGCGGGGGCGACGACGATAGGGGTTCACAGAGGGTACTGAAGGGTGTACGGCCGGCTATGTCCGATGCCGAGATTTTATTTAATATAATTTTGATTGTTATAATTTTCACTAAAATGTTGAAGTACGTTTTCAAGTTCAGTAGAATTTTGCCGATTTTTCTGTGAATTTGGTCTGTTTAATTTGTATCCAGACCGATTATTTAATGTTGATAGAAGGTTATAGAACATTTAACCGGAAGGGAGGACGCCATTGTGATTGCCGTGGCTGGTCACTTGCGAGGCTTGTTTTTTTTTTTTAGCTGTCGGGATGTCGGAGTGAACGGACGTGTGTGCGGAGAGAGCGTGTCTGCGGGTACACCACGTGGCGAGGAGGGTTTAGCAATAGGCTAGCAAGCATGTATTTTTTTTGGTAACGTGAGCCCTCGTGCTGCGCATTAAGAGTTTTGATTGGAATTCACGGTGAAAGTAATTGGCCCGTAATAAGTAAATTGAGGTCAGCCCACCGCGATTGTGTATAGGGACTTGTATGTTGTGCACGCTGCATTGAATCGGTGTTCTGAGTAAACATCCGAGAACTGAACTTCGCTCTTATTATTTGTGGGTAGTAAGTATCCCTGTGGTAAAGTGTCTGTACTGGTATTCCTGTGAAATCCCGTTCCTTTAGTTTCGAACTGATGCAGAAGGGAGAGAGAGAACTCGTGACTTTGCCACTGAACCCAACGATAGCTAACCGAGTGTAGGTTAAACCCAGGATTATATTGTAAGTAAAGAGCGACTAGGGACGAGTGTGGCAACACACAACGTATATTAACCATCTCACTCTAGCGAACTATGGAGTTGTTGTACAACACTAGACTCGTGTTGCTCAATGACAGTACTTTGGAAAGCATCCATACTAATTTAATTTTTTAGTTGTTGTAGAAATTTATATTTGCTTATGCTGGGATTCGCTAGTAAAATAACTTCAATACAAATATTGTGGTTTAATCATGTGTGGTGAGAACCCACATCTGATGATTGCGATTCAATCAAGAAAATATGTGTGGCGTGATGACATTGTTTGTGAGTTATTGGGCATGAATGTGACACTGCTTTCATCACAGCCTGAGCTGGCACACAAAGACAGACGCTATCAACGAGGTTAATCCACCCAAGCAAAGTATCACATGTGGCTATGGAAATATGGTCATCTGGCAAATAAAGTGAATATCTGGTTTACACAGTGAAAGTGTCAGCTTTTAACAGCTAACATTACCAATGAGGTAACAAAATGTCATTATGTTTTTGGGTACCTTGATAGTTAGGTGGCCAAAATTACTTCAAACCTAATATCCATACCTTTCTCAGTTCAATGGTTTGCAGTACTTGCCATGCAGACTGCTGAAATGTAATCGCCCCATCTGTTGATTAGGAAGTACCTGATCTGTTACTGTATACTATAGACATACAATAATGTAATGTGTTATACATTGTTTATGCAGTATACCTGTGGATGATACATCAGGGAGACTCTGAAACATCTTTGAACACCACTTTATAGTTGTGCATGAAGGTGAGCTGCTGAATGTGCTACTATGTGTAGAAATAAACAGGTTTGGACCTACATTCATTACTGTTATATGCGTCTAAGCTGAGAGACGAGAGTCCCCATAACTCTACATCAGAACTTGCCGACTTACATTTAGGTGTAGCAGTCGTCCTTCCAGAGACCTGGACGGTGCTCTGCATGAACAGAATTTAATTGAAGGGATTTTGTTCGGCACTTAACATCTAGTCCATTAGCGCTGGTGAGGGGTGACATGATGTGAGTATGGAGCAGCGCCGGAATGAAGAGGGTGTGGAAAAAATGAAGATCCCCTGAAAGCCTGCCGACCAACAGCATCATCCGGCACAGTTCCCACATGTGCAAATCTAGGGAGTGACCCCAGCGGGAATCGAACCTGGATTGTCTTGAAGAGAGGCTTGTGCTCTAGCCACTGCAACAAGCAGAAGACGAGAAGCAAAGTGGAAGAGTTAGACCCACACAGCTCACTGATGATGCATGTGGCCAGCGCTTCCTGCCAATATGTGCAGGTGGGTGGCGGGAGAGGGGATACGATGGAAAAGAAAGACTTCACATCCTCACTGATTATTATAGAGTTCATAAAATTTCAACTACGTGCCATTGCCACCAGTACTCCATCATGCACCACACTGTGCAGTTTTAAAGTTAAATTAAAATGCTTTTCAAGAAATACAATGAATACAGTTTGACGATAGACTAGCAGTAATTTTCACTCCTACAAAGACATCTTTAATTACAATCATTGTTGCTTTCAAAACAAATCTCACTTAGCCCTAATTCTTCATCATTGGGATCACCTTAACACTTGCACTTTCAAGTACACTGGAGACCATTTAAATGACACCTACAAGCCTTTTCAAGCATGCATGTGCAGCAACAAAGTCTCAAGATAAGTTATATAAGGTTTGATATTAACAACTGTCAAATATGTGCTCACTACTTTCTTCATCTAAAATATGAAGGTAAAGGTTTGTTGGGATACTAAATAAGGCTCAAAGTTAGTTTATGAAATAAACTTCCAACACTATTAATTGTTTAGGAAGTAAATAAAATAAACAACAGAGATTGACCTGCACGTCCATTTGTTTACAATGCATCCCTAGCACTCGATACATCCGGAGTGTGTATAATGCTTTATCTTACATAACATGGAAGTGACGGTGACAATTGAGTAATGATTGACAAGCGCATCGCACCACGGCACAGACAAGCAAAGATAGCTGACGTGCCCAATTACCTTCCTCTTCTTCTGCTGACTCCTTATTCCTTCCCATTTAACTTATCCAGACATTTACAACCAACACACTAAACATGCATGTGCGGCAGCAGCATGTTTATAAATACGATAGAAATGTGACCCTTTAGAAGTTTAAATTTTTCTCTCTCTTCAGACACTTCTAAAGAGGGTTTAACTGTATTTATGTTCTCCAGAATCCATCTAAATCTGGTGGGGCATTGACACTAGTAAATATTGTAATGTACAGAAGAACCCTGTTACAGTGTTCCTGGTTATCAGGTTACCTGCATTTGGTCCCTGAAACTGAATAGTGTTTTCACATTTATAAAGTAGCATTTGTTTGTTTCCCCTCAGATACATTACAACAGGGTGCTACTGTACAATATAGTGTACAGAGCTACTGCTGGTATTTCAATCACTTTTAATTTTAAACTAAAAACAAAGCAAGGTATTAAATACTGTAGTATTGTAGGTTATTGGTTGCTCATCGCATGTCTTCAAGCCTTCACATCCGGGGATTTATTTTACCATTCCTGCCAAATTTTCAAAACTTGTGAGTATTGTCCTTCAAGTCCTTTATAAAGTTTTTTCCAGCATCTTTGAAGAGTTTCTGCTTTCGCGTTTAACCTATGCCTATGCATGACCATAAATTGTGCGCTTCATATTTACTCATTTCAGTTCGGTGAGAGGGTTGTACGGTCCTTCAACAACGAGATCTTATAAGATGATGAGGGTGAAGTGAGGTGAAAGAACAACATAACATCCATTCCCGAGCCATGTTTTGAACTCAGGACCTCTCACACCGTAGACCAGCGCCTAACCTATTACGCTGGCTATGATTTCAATGCTTTATTCAAAGTTGAGTTCTGTGAGTCGCTGTCTTGGAGAATGGATGTCCACAGTCGGCCGCAGTAGTGCTGTTTGAATGTATCCATTGTGTCTTGGTCCAGAGGCCGAATTAGACAGGTTACATTTGGATCATTAAGCCTACCTAACCATAGCGAGCTTTCCCTTTCTCATCAAATGGTTCCGCTATAATTTTAGCTTCTTCTTGCAATGTGGAGTCCCGACAAAGACATGCCTTTCTTTCGTGTATCTACTGCTTCGAGGTCAGTTGTTTTCCAATTTTTTTTTCTGGTAGGTTTTTCCACAGCTTCCTCTACTTTTTTTTATTTAGATTCCACCCAGTCTAAAACAGTATAAATGCCAGCTCTGTAATTAGCCACAACAGTTTTCAATATACTTATTTTTTTTAAGTCTTTGATAGCAGTTTGTCACAGTACAAAAATACACACCCAACATGAAAATGGAGGGCGTAAAAGGGGTGGCAATGTAACTGCATTTAGAAGGGTTGCTCTAAAATTACAGACACGAAAATGCTACAGACATTTTATTGCAGAATGAACAGCAATCTCATCGAAAAATACATCACAACAAGTCCATGAAGAGATAGTGGGAAGACTAGAAGGCAGAGGACATCAGGCCAGCTGACGTTTCTGCGCCCTCTTTATTTACAATAGTAGTTGTACTATGAAGCAGTCTGCAATATAACTCTTCTGAATATTGTAAATAAACACACTGTGCCTGAAATCAAGTAATTATATAAAGTGTAAAATCTGTGTTGCTACAGCCTCTCTGTATGTGCTGAAATTTTTTACAAATAAATATTCCGAAGCTGATGCAGAGATCACGCATTGTCTGAACTGAGATAGATTTGAGATTCATAGTTGTGAAAAAGTGTCATGCCAGTTATTAGCACAGTGTTTTCCTCGTATGGAAATACATATTAATTTACTTCCAGAGTTGTAGGCTTAGAGGAAGAATTGTTATCATAGTTTTCTTCAGCATGCAGTTCTGCTATCACTTTAGTTGGAAGAACTGGATTCCAAATAACAAGTGACGAGCTAGGATAAAATCACAGTTAATTTTTCCATGTTCTTCCACTTGTTAGTCGTCCATCTTGATCGAAGGAAACAGGATCTTGCAGTCTAATGCAGCTGTACTAGGAACTGAAAGTTCTTGCAAAACTAAACCTGCAGTCAAGGTGATGGGGTCAAATTTATGAAAAAATGTGATGTGCGTACTTTGCACCTTAATGGTTTTGTGCACAAGTGGAAGAAATTTAGTCTGGATGAAATGTCCTAAATGAAGTGGAAAGATATGTTCTGACTGCAGGTGCTACTCACACATGTTATGTTACCACTCTCGTGGGTCCATTGTCCCGACACATGTCTTACTCTGGCAAAGTTCTGTAGTAATTGGCCCAATGCAAGATGGTGCCTCATGCCTGTATATACGCTAGCGCTTGGTATAGGAAAAATACACATGAACATCTGGGGTATAATCTCTGCGATCCTTCCATAATCTAACAATTAAAATACTTGCAACTCTGCCTAAGTAATAGAAGACCAACAGAAGGATTGTAGTTTGGCTAACAAGCCACAACTACATAATATCAATGATATTGAATATTAAATTAAAATTACTAAAGACAGCAAGATCCTGGATTCACATTAAACACCATCATCATACTTACATTTATAAAAAGTTAAATTTTCATTTCAACAATGTCCATAGCGTCACACGTAATTTTATCCCTGTGACACCACAGTAGGTGTTGAAATGAAGAGTAAACACAACGTTGTGCCTCCTTGCAACGCTACAAGCATCTATAATCTAGTACTTGGCTTGAACAGCGATGGTGCGTGATTGTTGTGGCAGGCGTCCCGAAGGAGAAGGTGTGCGACGACACGCCCATAGACCTGGTGGTGGAAGCAAAGGCTCAGTGGCTTCTGTTGCGCTCGCAACACTCGAGTGAACTACAGCCGCCGCTGCCAGCCTCCAATCCTCTGATGGCTCTGCCGGAGAGACTGCCAACCCCAGCTGACACTGGCGACGAACGCTGGCTCTCTCAGGTGGAGATAGTAACGCACGCAGGACCACATAGGCGTCTCTGGATGGGGCCGCAGTTCTCCTTCAAGACGTACACCAGCTTCGGCAGGTGAGTCTCAAGCTGCTTCACATCACAAACCATCTCTGTTGGAAAAATATAAATCTTTGAAATATTTTCCAACTTGATGTTTAACGTGTTCATACAGTAGAACCTCGTATGATCTCCTCACAGTTTCTGAAAATATGGTGATAACAACCGGGGAGTTGTAATAGATGGTTAGGGGAAGATAAGGCTGCTGTTGGCACATCTTAGTCATCAAAACTTGTCATAGTATTTTTGCATAATTGTTATATTCTATTGTCTCAGGTTGAAAAAATGTTGTCTGACACATTTTACCAAACAGGACACTTTCATAAAAACAAAAATAAAATTAAATGTTGGATGAATATAATTAAGAAATGCAGAAGTTTTTTGATCAGAATTTTTTGTGTTGATTACATCTTTAATCCTGCAACAGTGAGTAATGAATATGTATAGAAATTGGTGCAGCACTTTGTCAATTTTCTTCTTCTTATATATACCAGCATGTTTCAGCTCATACGCAGTAAATTTTTTTTTCTTTTCCACATCTTTTCATTTTCTGGTGTCATGAACTTCTTTGACAGGATAAGATTGGCATTGTCATAGGTCTATGTACAGATTAGGCAGTGACCACAATCATGTGTTCAATATTAAGCTTTGTTGCCAATGACACAAGGAAAGTGTGTTTAACTAGGGAGTATATCACATCACAGCTCCACCCCTTTAACACAAGTAGAGCCCTGATTTGTTGCCTAAGACAAGTCCGATCCTCGCATATCTGTGATTTGCCTCATGTAGTGTTTGCGTGTACGTTTATTTACTTGTTCATCAACAGATTTTACTTTTATTTACATATTTACAACCCAGAACACTGCTGACATTTAATAGAACATTTTGAGTATACACTATTTGTTTACATTATGCTACCATAAACATTGTGTTTACAGATGAGAATTTTTGTTTAAATGGTACTTAATATAATTTAAATATGCATGTATATTTCTTAATTACTTATTACGTTTTAGACCACAAACTTAATTTTGTTTGCTGTTGTGATACGTTATTTCACTGAGTGTTCGATGTGTTGGACCATATCCTGTCCATTTTATTTACCTTTGCACCACACCTCTATGGTCACGTGGTTCTAAGATATGCCTTGATCTCCGGTAATGACAGCGTTCTTGGCTATCTAGTTCTATCGATTCTTGAATAATTAGACAGTTATGAATAATGGTTTGAATATTTTGCCATATCAAAGTAATCCTGTCTATGTCCACTGACCAAGTGTTAACAAATTAAACTCCAGAATTAATTGTATCAGAGGAACGTATTTGTTTCCACAGCCAAGATGTCTAGAAGATGTAAGATGTGTGCCAACTTTAACAGCACTCTCAGTGAGAACAGCTGCCAACGCCACCGCTATGCAAATTCCCTTACATGGTAACTGTGTTCCTGTATCCTAACTGTCCATCATCACAACTACACTCCATTGTTAGTACTAACCATGACGACCAAGGAAATTAATCAATAACAGTGGAAATTGCATGCACATAACATTTAGTCATGTAAAATTTCACACTTTAAGATGACAGCAGAAAATGATACAAATTCTCGCTTCAATGTTAACAACTTCATCTTTGTTGGGAAACTTTAAGGTCACATTAGTAGTTAACCCTGTACCTGTAACAAATATGAGGTTACGGAGCTTACATTAATTGTTTGTGACGTGTGTAAACAGACTGAGTCCAGATGTCATGATTCCTTCCTGTGAGACTGACGAGGTCTGCAGCTAGAAAGGCCATCTTTGTTATCATTTCCCACATTGTTTACACCCTTGGACTTGTCATTTTGAAGTATGAATTTTTCTCGTGCCACTGCTAGAGTCTGTCTTCTAGGTACATTTTCTTGCTAAAAGTGTCTCACTTGAAATACTTGAAAATCCCTTGTGTATATTTATTCTACACAGATCTGTTGAAGCAATTTTACCTCAATTTAATACCTGGCAATGAAAGATGTGGAACATCAGATTGCTATTATCCTTGGCTCGTAGTGTGTAGTGGTTTGGCAATCTTGCCAGAAGTGAGGTACCTACCAACTCTTCAATCACCTTCAATTTAATCTCTCTAAATATTAAGGATTTTCTATTATTTTACCACAATGATTAACTACCTTTCTGGCATGTTTTAAGGCATGAGTGAGAAGGAGCTATCAAGTAAGGCAGAAGTCTTCAAATGCATCTTCCGATAGTTTCCATGCTTAAGCGACTGCTTTAGTGTTTGTTGTTAGTTTTGTCTACGAACAGAATTGTAAGAAAATTAACATTCCTATTTTTATTTTCCAGGCCACATCGTTATCATTCATTAAAGAAATATAAATAAGCCATCATAGCAAATTTAGAGAAATTTTTACACCCAAATAGTTTTTAAAAAAAATAGCAGTCCCTTACAACAAGCATTTACTTTGTTAGACCTTTTATCACAGAAGTTGTCACAGATGCAAAAAAGATACACTCGCAGCCATTGCACGTAGCAAATACACATTCCTGGAATTACATTACTTTCAGACACAAAGCTTGTCAGAGTTACTCCAAGGCCCATAACGTGTTGTTTTAGAAAACGTATAAACAGATAAAAAAACACATTATTTCTCTCTTCCAGACATTGTGAAGAAAGCAGAATGACAGACAACAGCAAACCAAGTAAGTTACTCTCAAAGATTGACAAAGCACATCAAGATTCTATCACACTCGCATGTTTAATGAGATTCATATTTAATTTGCCAACAACTAAAAAAAAGTCTCAACAGAATTACTCTTAGGTTTTTTTTAATTATTTATTACTTCTTCAAAACCACTTTTTTTTCTTAATTCCAGAAAATATCTACAAACAATATTATTATATTATAGTAAAAATAATTTTTGCACTCTTAGAAGAAACCGATATATTTATTTCAACGCTAATGTTTTGAAGTAAAACACGCAGTAATTTTAAAAAGGCTGGATATACGTATATAAAAAATATACAGTATTTTGTATTAAGGTTTTTTTCGTGAAAAGTAACTGAAAAAATATACATAGCATTTTCTATTAACACAATATACATCACTATACTAAGGGATATAAGTGGCCTTAAGAAACAAATTCTAGACTAAAACCATCAAAAAATTATACTTTGTAGACCCACAAATATCTATAAAAGATGCTTTGAAAAGTAAACCTCGGCCATTAAAAAGGAATGACACTTGTGTACTTTCATCTGTAAAAATATTTTTTACATGGACAATATTCTCTCTACCTTCCCATGAGACAACAACATGCAGCTTTAATTCCGCTGAATACAAGAAAAAATCTTAGTTAGCCATCCAGCTTCTTTAGTCCCACGTAACAAGACCAGTAACTATCAGTATCTGAAGATACAGCTTCACTACGATTGTAGGTATTTCATTCGACAACCTGATAGTCTAGAATATCCATGGATAGTGATTTTGCAACTTTCCTCACATACTTAGGCCTTCTTGCAGATTTCTTTCCTGTGGATTGAGATCTCCATGTGCTTGTTTTAGATACACTGAGCCTGTCATTAATTTTGCTACAAGATATTTAGCACCTGCAAATATCTTGTGCTTGAAAACTTCGAAACAGACAGAGATTATAGTTCTGGTATTTGAGACAGTTTATGTCTTACTTCCCTTGAATGTAGCACTTGTAACGGCACTAAACTATCTGCCTCAAACAACTTGCTACTTGTCTAACAATATGAAGATGACTTGGTTCTATTTACAACAGCATTTTACACAGTCACAAGTGACAGTGCCAATAACATCAGCTCTGAATACAGAACATAATAGCTTCCGTCTGGAATCCCGCAGTGACATTTTTAAACAATTTAGCATTAGACAATGTGGAATGAAATTTAGTTATAATTCCTGATCGTTCGAGTAAAGGTGTGATTTTCTTTATGACACACTGCTTCTGCAAAACATCTTTATTTTTTTTTTGACGGAATGTGCTTCAAAACATGTGTTTCTAAACTAGCAGATTGTTCCGTTAATATTACAACGGCAGTTATTACTGTAATGTATTACTGTCATCATAATGACTAAATGTATGTATATTTGAAAACTTCAGTTTAAGAAGAAAAAATAAATGCTTGTTAGATGTAAAGAAAATAGGCAGAGTAGACAGACTATATAAAAATAAAGACTTTAAAAAATTACTCACTCTAATGCCTGACACCGAGGAATACGTCTGTTGTGCTGCAGTGTAGTATTATGACCGAGCAGAGAAACTCTAACTCCACCTTAGCATACAATCAGTTTTAAAGACATACCAAACCCTTGGAACACAGCATCATATCTGACGAGAGGCAGGACAGCAAGTGATATGTTACAATGAATACTCAACCAACCAAACAAGTACAAGTACCTGGCTGCATGGCTCGGGCAGGCAAGTGCTGATAACATGCCCAGCACAGCATGACAACACCTCCAAAGCAATCACAGCGTATCAACAGCATCGCAGTGGGTGGACGGCATGCAGCAGATGTTGACGAATGTTCTTAGTGCAGAGCAAGTGGCAGTCGCTCGGGACAGAGGAAAGAGCAAATCAGAACAAAATCAGGAAAGAAAACACTAGATTTAAGAACAGCAGAGGTTTAAACAAGGTAGGGAAACCAAAACTTTATCAGCAAAAGCAGATTCTTCAATAGCAATCCTCAAAGCACCGTTAACTGTATCTCTCCAACACAGACACTTCTTACAACATTCTAGAAAAAAATTCATTGCTGAAGATTTAATGACTTTAATGACTTTAATTACGTTTTGAATACTCAATGAACCCTATATACATCTGACTTAGCACTTCAAATAGGAAATGTGTCTTACACGTGCCTCTACGAGAAGACAATAATTGCAGCAGTACTGTATTCATGCCTAAAATCTTTCCTAGCAAACAGCAAATGGAACTTTAAATTTCTGCAAGAACTTTGCACTCAGCATTGTGCTAGCGTCAGCCAGAGAAAAATTGCGGCACAAAACAGTGAAGGGAGGTGCAGTACGCGACCGGTCTATTCTCTCGTTAACATCCTTCTCCACAACTTGGAGACGTTGAACCACTTCCTTACAGACCCGATCCTGCTGCACTTGGTCCAATGTAGCTGCAGGAGATTGAAGGCTCCAAATATTTGCTGGAGGATTGGTAATGTGTCAGCCAAGGAAGTGAAAACAATAAGGAATACAAGTGGCCCTGGGGTAATTTAATTAATCTGTCCCGCAGAGTTGGACCCTGAGGACAAAATGTAGCCAAACACATCTTCAAGGTTTTGTTGAACTGCTTCGCTTGGATTGGTTAGTCTGAAGAGTTTCGTGACCCGATGTCTTACAAGGTGCTCTACATGACATAAACAAATAAAGGTGTTTCGTTATATTTCAAGAACTAATTAACCGATTATAATTAAATGTAACATTTTTGACAGTTTGACTCGTTTAAAAATGTGTCAGTTCTTAAATAAAATAAATATTGAATTTTTTTAAAAATATTTTCTTAATAAGGCTTATTTAATTATTTTTTAGTAATATTAAATGTGTATAGTACATTTTACTAATGGTAGTTTATGATATATTATATTAAAGTTATTCAGGGTTTGTTATGTTTGTTTTCATTTGAGCAGAGCTGAGTAACAGTAACACATTTCTTCTCTAGCCAGATGCACAATGCGACTACGCATGCCATTCTTTAGCCCAACATTTTTGGTGTCTTTTCCGTCTTCTGCGTTTCCGTAGTATAAAAATGCTTTTTGCACATGATTTTGTCAGTCTTGTGCCATTTTGTTCTCAGTGCGGCAGTTCCCGTCAACACATTGGTACACTTTTACTGCCCTTGCTATATAGTGCACTGTTCCAAGTTATTTGTGGCCATCTTGTATTGCAGTTCTCTCTCTCTCTTTCTCTCTCTCTCTCTCTCTCTCTTTCTCTTTCTCTCTCTCTCTCTCTCTCTCTCTCTCTCTCTCTCTCTCTCTCTATGATATTTTTATATATTAGCAGTGTTGCAGTGCCAGAATTTTCAGTGCCGGAGCTCTAAGTATTTCAGACCCATTGGTTCATCCATCCGCTCCAATTAAAGCGGGGGTCTGGTGGTCCTCCCCCGGGGACCTTCGAGTTTGAAGGTGCAAAATAAAGCTATTTTCCCAGTTTTACTGGCAGAAATAATAACAAAATTGCTAACAGTGGCGGAGCTTCCGCTCCTGCCTCAAGAGCAGTGGCGGAGCGTCGCACCGCCTCGCTCCGCCCCCACTACAACACTGTATCTTAGAATCCCACTACAGTATTATGTTATAGTGAGGACCAACGTGTTCAACATATGTAGACTGTGCTCAGCTTCTGCCTGGGTTTGGTCCAGTTATCTTCCTGCTCGTGTTGGAACACGCTACAGCTGATTGCTTCGGGCATGATTCTACCTTCCGACTGTAATATTTATCTGTCCACTAAAGTATGGGTGTCTGCGACATCTGCAAAATGTGGTTTGAACTCCTCTCTGCAAAACACTATGTTGTATTAAAGTGTGTGGTGATGTTGTTGATGCAGATGTGATGTGTCTTACACTGTGAGTTATTTGTCGTGTGCAAGTGAGGTGGCTGCAAGTTGGAGTTTAAGTTCAAATTACTCTGTCTTCTTAATTGCTCCTAGTTTATTTATATATGTATGAGAAGCAGTTTAATATACATGAAGTTATAAAGATAGAAGACCACCAATACTGTTGGTAGACTTCTTGTACGCATGAACATCCATCAATGTAGTACATGTCCCAGTGACGGTATTCTGTTGGCAGCTCTTCCTCTCTGGTGGAGATGGATGCGGTTGAGGTAGGCTCGAGTCTCGGCTCGCGTCCAGCACGCTCCAACCCGGTCAACATGCCGCTCAGCAGTAGCGGAGCTCGCCCCGTCGTACCCGTCCTTATCGAGTCTGGGTCAGCAAGTGAGTAGTCCTTCCTTTATTTACTCTTCTGTTTACCATCGACCCTGTTAGCAGCATGCTTCGCAAGCACTTGGTTAGCTCAAGTTGAGATAAGACCAGTGTGTTGTGAGGGTATGCAGACAAATATACCCTTACATTAGTTTTTTATGTTAATATGTTTTGTAATGTAGTGAAGTCAGGGACACAGGTAAGAATTATAATGTTAATAATGTTTACTCTTTTAATAATTTCTAGTGAATTCAATGGTACCTACTTCTCTTGCATTACATTTTTAAATAATTATTTAATTTTTTTTAATTGTTACAATTTTTTTTTCTTTTTTTGTATTATTTAGAAATATTGGGATATGCAGAAACCAAATTTTCAGGTAAGGAAATTTCGGTATGGGGAAAAATATTTACCTAGAGAATTTGGATATAATACAGAAAAATATTAGCCCAGGAAATAAAGGTTTCGTGTCGGGAAAAATTAGAGACAAGCTGAACTTTTGGCAGGTGTTAGGACCCAACTAGAGATGTATTTTCCCAAAAGTCCCCATCCCTCCCCTCTGTGCTTTCCCCCCTACCACCCCTTAAACATCCGATTTGCAAGCTTTTGGATAACCATTCATATCTCCGTTATTTATCGCAGTGACACTTTCTATATACTGTTTTATTCCTTATACTATTCTATACAATAAATGTCTGTTGTTGTTTTGTTGTAGGATTAATAGTTTACTAGATATTAGCTGAGGAATGACAAGTTTTACTATTTTAGGTGAAGTTTTTTTATGAATTTTTAAGTTTAAATTTTTAATTTGCGACATTTTTTCGAAACACTTAAACACTTAAGACAAAAATTGTAGAACGATTCTTTAGCTTTCCAACGGTGTATATGTTTACATAGTTTGGATGACGAGGAAAGGAATTAGAGGCCGTAAGTAAACCAAGCACCCACCTCTCGCAACCCGGACTTAAGCAATCTGCTGCGCCCTGTTCAAGCTCGCTCCGGTGACCTAAAACGTTACTTGTAATTCTTCCTAATTATTCTAAATAAATTATTCTTATAATTTTGGTTCACAATGCGGAAACAAAGTTGGTTAGATTTTTATATAATTTTTTCCAGTTTTGGTTCGGGGGGCTTCAACCCTAACCAACAGAGGATCATTCCATTATCCACCACCTATGGACCCGCCGTGTCCCGGACTGGCAACAACCGGCAGCTGTGAAGTAATATACACGACTGCTTATTCACAGTATGTGACAAAGAGGAATCAGTATCATCCATAGCATCACGGACCACCCACCTACACCTAGCTGTTGTGATATTTGCTGAATTATTCACTTCATTTTGTGCATGTTTCATTTCCAAAATTTGCTATTATTTACAAGTCATACTATGTAATTTGTATACACAATTTCTATTTACAACAAAAGTATTTCAATGTATTTTAAAACAGAACAATTCATATTATTTTCGAATCGACACCCCTATATACATAATTCTTCATCATCAATTGCATCTTCAGCTTTATCTATAGCTGTTGCATTGTGACAGGAAAGACCATTGCAGTGTTCACACATAGCTGAACAATGTAAACCTGTCTTTCGACATCCACAATAGTTTCCACGTGCAGATTTACACGAACATGATACTAAGTACAACAGATTGTTTGGTGCAAAAGGCTTAGGTGTGGGAATGGGGAACATGCGTGTGTCGGGTATTTAACTAAAAACGTTACCAGTATTTAGATTTATTGCTAAATAACATGTAAACTTAATTCCGAGACTTAAAACAACATCTAACATGTAAAAAAACGTCGCCGTAAATGTAAGAAATTCAGACATTTTCAAACGGGATGAGAACACTTTGTGATTGGCTTGACGTCACTAGGCAAAATTCGCTTGGCGGGAAGTCACGTTTTCCAATTGAGGCATATCCAGTTACGTTATTTATGGTGTCGGTATATTGCTTTAGGAGTTACAAAACGACTTGTAGCCACAACACGTTCGTGTTGAAGCCTTTAAACGTGTAGTACGGTGGATGTTATGGTGGTGGTGAATTGTGCTACAGAATATGCGTTTAATACAAAAAAATACGTGTAGCTAATGGTTTGCATCATTTCAGGGCCGCATTTATAGCCTAATTGTTTCTCAGATCTCGCCTGAGAGAATATCAAGTGAAATGTGATTGTGCCGTGAGATTCACACTAAAATATTAGTCGTTCTTCGATACCGTACTTAACATGTTAATAATAGTTTAAATAATCACTAGCATATTCACGTAATATTTTACTCTGAAAACCATTTTCGTAAGACGCTGCCAAAAGCTGAACAGCTTCTTTTTTCCGACGATTCTGCTCGATTGTTTGCCTCTCGCGTAATAAATAATTCTTATTTTATAAGCTTTGTAACGTACTGTTACGTTCCTTATCTGGAAATAGGATATATAAAATAATAAACGTAAATAAAAATATGAGGAGTGCAATGTTTCGTTTCTATGTGATTGGTCGTAACCACGCTTACATTTTTAAATATATATTTTTACTAACTACGAACGTTAACTCAAACTTGGAATATCTCCTAATTGTACGCATTTGTAGTATATATTGATCGAAACTGAATTGCAAACAATATCTGCAAGGCTTTTCAATATTTAGGTACAAAATAAAAATAGTTTATTATGTTCTGTTATCTACCGTGAATTCTGGAACTACTTGGTCTCTTCCATGCTACTGCTATCTACCGGTAGACCTCGAACTATGTAAGGTTTCGCGTAATGCATGAATGCTGTGTGCGAGTTATTTACTCTAATATTTTAATGATTGCTTTTAAATTAATATTTGTGTATATATATGTATATATATATTATTCTTTCTTCTGAGTTACTGTCGGCGTTGTAACCTGCTTGGGTGTTATTTGTAATGCCTCGAGTTTAAATAGTGCTTAAGTTTGTGTTTAGGTTACTCATCAGATTACATTTCACAAAAACAATTACAGTAAAACCCTGTTAAGACTTTTTTGAAGGGACTTTACACCACAAACTTCTTAGCTGGGAAAACATCTTAAATGGGAAAACTGATTTTAAAACTTAAGTCATTGTTGTAGGTGCAGTCTATATTGAATTTTATTTTGGAGTCGCAAGGACAATTTAATGTATAGTAAAATCCCTTATTTACACTTTTCAGGGGGACAGAGTGAACATGTGTAAATAGTGGGAAGGGTAAATTAAGGGAAATCTCGTAAAACTCATTCATGTTACCTTATTTAATGCTTTTGTTTTCATGTTTAAAAAACTCTCTTCAGGTAAAATCGAAGTGATAGTATCCATGCAAACAATGCATTTATCATATTTTGTAACATAAAACTTGGTATAGTTTGTTCTGGTCCGTTTAACTCGACCAAGGAAGCTTGTTCCCGTTCCTAAATTGACAAAAAATACCAATGCGGGAAAACTTATGCCCCGAGAGTTGAACACTGTGAACAAGGGCTGACAAAGAATGTACTCGACAACATACGATTTATGGTTAATACTGGCATTTATTACTGGCAATATTCAAATACATTATAATCACAAGGTTGAAGTTACACAAAATCTCTTAAGCAGCGCAAAAGACATTACATTCATAAACTTCTCGTTCTGAATGCTTGACAAAATACACGCGACGCCCCGTTCGACGCACCGACGGCCCAACGCGAGAAAAATCGAAAGAACTCGCAAACTAAACCAACATAGGGGACCAAGTGACTTACCGACCGGACACACGATGGTGCCGTGCCGTGCGACCCTGATAAATAACACTGAAAAACTAGAACTCACCTAGTCGGACCGTCGGGGCATCGAGCGGAGTCGGCGAAAACCAAGACACGACCAGCCCGGGTGAAGGCAGGCGCAAGAGTCAAGAGCCCCTCCCGGCTGGTCACCTCTCCCAAACTCCGTCAGGAGGGGAAGGGAGGGGAGGCCCAGCCGAGGAGTGCCGAGCGCGCCCGACCAACGAACGAAGGAGCCCGAGGATCTGGCGCCACATTCAAACCGCCGACGGCACGGGAAAGGGGCGAGGCGGGGAGCAATCCCACCACAAGTTTAAGTTACTAATATTGGAATTGAGTATACTGTTATGGGAAGATTAATGGTACATGCACATGCCATTTCAAGAGAACACCTTGAAATGTTAATAAGAGATCTTATTATTTTTTTTTATCATTTGGTTAACACTGTTCAGCATTTTACAAATTTTCTGCAATGCAACCGCGAATTTAGACAGTTACAGTACGCATTTGAAAGGGGTGGAAAGTTCTTTACTAAGGTCAACAAATGTTTCCACGAACTCGTCACACTTCGCCATGATCATCAATTATTTTATCGATAACGCCTATTTTTTAATTATAATATTGCCGTTATACAACCATCTAAACACACTGCACTAAAATGGAAATTACTTTAAATCACATATTTTCATAACTTAACATTTTCAAACACGTTTCGCAAAGTTTAGGTTAGTTATGGTTTGCGTAAACAAAGACAAACGAACGCACGTAAAGAGATCAATGTTGGCAACGCAGATACAGCGATTGATAGCGTTCCATACAGTCGATAGTGCTAGCGGCGGCGGCAATTCTCTTGCCGCCATCTTGAATTTATTGTGCAAGCATTACACGCGATCACGGTCGATTTGCTACAGGTTTGCATGCGATCACCAATGGCGGATTGTATTTATTCATGTTACGCGCATGCGTTGGCCATCCTGAGTATACCTGCTCGCTGTCTATGGAACGCTATATCCTATATCTCACGTCAGTTATCTATGATGAGGGTACAAAAACGTAAACAAATGTGGTATTTTTCTTGCAGTTGCAGTTTCCTTTCAGTTTTGTTTCCTAAAGAAAATCGCGTTCATTACTTTTATAAAAATTACATTTTTGTACAAAAGTTGACCGTATTACGCGGGAAATCAGGCACGTGGCAAAACGTAACATGTGGGAAAATTAACCATGGCTCTTATGACAAAATTGATGGGACCAAACGAACCAAACGACTCAGCCGGGAAAACGTATCTCGTGGGAACGTCTTAAGCGAGTTTTACTGTATTTGTAGAAATATAATGTATAGAACCTACATGGAAAATATAATGTGCAAGCATTGAAGACAAAAATATAAATTATTGTAGTGATGAATCGCAGTTTTGCCAAATAATTTATATCCACTGCTTTGCGTAATGTTTCACATTTTCATTCAGGAACAAATAACTTCCCGATTATTATTAAGTACGTATTAGAATACTTACGTGCTATATAAGATGTGAACATCTTTTGTTTTACGCCAAGCAGATTACTTTAACTTTTTGTCATACTTCTCGCAATGTGCGCACGATTGCTATGGGCGGTAGGCAGCAAGCGGGCTGGAGTTTCGCCGGATGACGTCACAGCGGGCGCCATGCTGAAGTCAAGCGTTTCTGCGGGCTTTTTAAATTATGTTAAGTTTTTCGCCGATTGCACTTGAATCAACGCATAGAAATTAAAAGTAAAATGGGATTATTGCTTAAAAATGCCTGCGGAATCGAATTAAAACATTAAAAAAAATTGTGCATGTTCCCCATTGGCTTAAGTACTTTTTCTCACCTCCAGCTTCTCTTACAGGCTCCAATTTCCATACCCACTCGGAAGATTGTAAATTATTTCCCAACCATCTCTGGACTTGCAAATAAACCCTTAGCATATGTTGCTGACATGCCTCTGTTGTTGGAGGCATTTTAGTCAAATCAAAATTCTACCTTAAATTTGACTTCTTTGCCATCATAGTGAACTTGAAATATCTTGCTTCAATCAAGTTAGAATATTTGTTCTATCCATATAGTTCTAGTGCAAATCTTTCTTCGCTGATTAACAATTGTTTTTTCAATACATTATTTTCTGTAAACATCAAAGCATGTTTCTTTGCCTCAGACGAAGATTTTAACATTTTAACTGATTTTACCTTACCTAAACCATAAAAGCATGATGTCGTATCGCAGCCACTCACTGCGTGTGCAAATAAAAGGGCTCTTCTGATGTCAAGTTGTTCTTCAATCAACGTTTTAACATTGTAGAATACTTTTGCTGGATGTTTACAACCTTTTGGTTTACAAAAGAACATATTTGCTTTCCTGGGAGTAAGGGCAACTAATATAACCAATAAATCTGTACCGGAACCTACGATCACCACCTTGGAGAACTGATTCAGTTTTTCTATGGCAACCTTCACAATTTCAACATCAGCGTCTTCTTCTGCAGTGTAGGTGGCTAAACCCTTTTTATCCGGTTCACAAGCTACTGCCTGTAACAATGTTTTCTTGTTTCTTCTATTTCCTAAAAAATTTTCTTTGGGCATCATACATTTTGTATTTTTGTCTAAGTTTGTCACATGAAGTTTTTTTGCAGCTCTTCTAGTTTGTTCTTCGTTTTTTGTGGTTGAGTACTCCGGATATCCATAAAAAATAATAATGGTATGTTCTCCATAGTTATTTACTACATACTTGTAGTAGTTGTTAACTATTTCTCCTTATGTTGAATCATTTGGCCAGCTAACATAATGAATCAAAAATCCTCCATCAAGTACAAAGACAGTATCAGTTTCATCAATATCTGCCTGCACACCACTTTCAAATATCTTCATTAATGAAGATTTTGTACCTTTTCGGAGTGACACATCATCAAATAGAGCTGGCGGCCTAGATGCCAGCTCATATGCAAGATATTCTTTTAATTTATTTGGACTGTCGCAAACACACAGTATTCTGTTGAATAGCTGTTGAGGATTAACTGTCACTTCTTGCGATCGAACTTTGATCTTTTTCGTTTTTGCTTGAGTTTTAACCATATCCCTTCTGTGCAAACGTAAATCGCCAAAACTCTTTCCTTCCATTTTTCTCATTGCTGCAATACCTATTTCATAAGTCTGATCGCAGTTCACGGAGTCGTCAGACACACAGCCACATAATAAAGATACAAGTTCACCAGATACCTTGGTGAATAGATTGTGATCTCGAAGCCAGTTAGTGAACTTTTCCAAATCGTTGTGGTCTCTGTTTCTTCTTGATTCTCTAATTTCTACACGTTGTTCAGTGAATGTAACAGCACTTCCCAAAAATTCTTCAATGGCCTCTTGTATCTTCAAAGAATGAGGAGTCCCAAACACCCATTTGGACAGTGTGCTTTCAGTTATACCTCTGCCGTGTGTCAAACCACCTGCAGATTTCATTGGGCGCATGAGGCACTGCTCAATACACATATCTGTCCAAGTTTCTGACTAAAATTTGCCACTTCGTCTTACTGTGAACATTCCCTTCTTTGTAAATAATTCTAGATCCCTCTCTGTCAGTTTAGAATTGATGTTCATCATTTGCTGGGCATATAAATGTGCAGATTTCGAATTAGGTAAGTGTCCTGCTGCATGGAAGAACTGAAGCATTTTCACAGTTGTAGCCAAGTGCATATCCCAATCCCCTGTTCTTTCTGCATAAATGAATTACAGAAGTAAGTCTATACATTTGAATAGAGTCAGCCAAAGTTTTGAAGTCCTGCTTGATGTTTCTATATTTTTATTGAAGTGTCTATTTTAGCATGTGCTTCAATAACTTCTGGCTCCTTTACTACACATTCTGGATCCATCTCGTGGTTCAGGAGTTGCTCGTGAAATTTCTCCAAGGTGGCTATACTATACTTCAGCTCTTTACAATGGACTTTCATCACATTAATAATTGCAGAGGACGTGAGTGCATATGCTCGAACACATCTAGCATATGAATGACCATTCAGCATGGTCTGCACAGTACTTTTACCATACACAGTAGCCCATAAACATTCAAGTCCACTGTCTTCCATTATTCGTGAATAATAGGTGAAAATCCACCAAGTCTCACAACTATCATTGAAATTTCACTGTCGCTTTCAACAGAAGCTACAATTTCTGAAGCCTTTAAGAATAAGGGTTGGTCAAACGTCACTATGCAGGATTGGTTTTGTTTTCTGCTCTGTTCAGCAGCAAAACATAAAGCTGTGAAAATTGTAGATGTGTTAGTAGCATCCAAATTAATAAATGGAAGAGCCATGACACATGTTGAATCAAATTTTTTCCTTCTGCTGTTAATGAGGTTCATGAAACCATTCCATCCTGGGTGAACATTCATTTCAGAAAGCCAAATAGAGTTCAGAGGAAACATAGCTGCTACTGTGAAGTCTGAATTATTCAGTTCCGCTTTTAATTCATTGTAGTCTTTCACAGTAATGCTACTAAGTCCATTGTGGGCTTTTTTCTTTGAGTAAGATCGAATTTTAATGCATTCTGGATTAAATGTTCCAGAAGATTTTCTTGCGACCTTAACTTGAGTTTCAGCACTAGAATCTGGGGTAATACATTGGACCCCTTCCATTGCATGAAACGTGTTCAATCCATCAAGTGTTCGAACATTGACATCAGCATTATCAAAAACGTGCTGTATGAAAGCATCTTCATTGACAATAGGTGATAGTTTTCAACCCTTTTCTAACAACAATAGTATCTCCTTCCATATCTTCGCCGCATAGAATACAAGGTAAATCTGAACAGTCCATTACAATTTTGGTTAGTAGCAATTCTGGTTATAACATGGTAGATTAAATCCTGAAACATACGAAGACGTAATTACTCATCACTTAGAAAGAGGATGATTTATAGTGGTCGAATAGTAAAAAGTGCTCTAAGACTGACAAATGCGCATTTTAATATGTACTTATTTACTTAGAATGAATGTTTGGTATTCTGAATGACCATAAAAATATGAAGACACTAAACAGCAGCAGCCCAGGGGAAGTAGTTCTTTATAATTACAATAATGCAGGATTCACAGCATCACGTAGCTTGCGTACGTACGCACGCTAAGTGGTAAATATTATTTTATTTTGAGAAGACAATTTCTTATTGTCATAAATTATTTAATTTGCTTCAACAAATAAAAAAAAATGTACAATCACATATCATCAACGTTTCATTTAGACAAAAAACAATTTCGCTCATCTCTAAATTAATTGCTGTTGTGAATCCAATCTCCAAAACTTAACGTACGTACATGTGCTCGTACGTACGTTAAGTGTGGTTGTGAATCCAGCTAAATACTTAGCTCTTCTTATTGAAAACATCCTTACCTACTTAGCTGTGGAAGAAGCAGTTGCAAAAAATGTCGCGAATACGCACCTTTTCAGTTACTAAAAATTAACACCGTACTTACTACTACTTCACGTTATGTGATGTAGAGTAAGCGAAATTTTCATCAAATCACGCACAAACACACTAGAACGTTACCGCACGCTTCAAAATTACTCCAAGAACTAGTCTGTGGAGGACGGGCTACTCGAGGCAGTAAAAATGTGTAAAGACATTTATGGTTGGGGGTGGTTAGGGACATTTCGATGACTCAATGCGCCAGCCCACTCGCTCCTGATAGCAGGCCAGCTGTGTTGAACTCCAGAGTCCACCCACTGTAGCACGCACCAGTACAGTTAAGGGTAGTGCCTTCCTCATATAATCTAGTGATATACACATGTTATTGTCATCCAACTATGTAAACATCTATACAGCTGGAAAGCTGAAGAATTATTCTACAATTTTTACCTTGAAGGTTTCGAGAAATTTTTGCAAATTAAAATTTTAAGCTTAAAATTTCGTAAGAAACATCACATAAAATAATGAAACTTCACATTCCTCAGCTATTATCTAGTAAACTATTTGTCTTAGAACAAAACAATAAGAGACCTTTATTGTATAGAATAATATAAGGAGTAAAACTACAGTAGAGTCCCGTTATAACGAGGTGTTACGGTTCCTGGTTCGAACCTCGCTATTGGTGAGACCTCGCTGTCAACGAGTTTGGTCGATTTTGACGCCCCAAAACAAAAAAAGGGACCTAAAATTGCATCAACTTGTTACAACAGGGAATATTAACGTTTTGTATTAATTCAATCATGTATTATTTACAAATGTTGGCTTGTGCCCTTCGCAATCAACACATAAAGTAAGTCTGCGGAGGATGTAACTCGGCCGCCGCAGTATCGTCCAAAACTCAGTCACTCTGCCGCAGTGTCTTGGCACGGTATGGCCGGCGTCTGCTGCTGCTGGATGGCGTGATCGCCTCAAACCAAATAGCAACAAATACCGTATTTACTCGCATAATGGCCGCACATATGGGGAGAGGTGGGGACTTTTGGGAAAATACACCTCTAGTTGGGTCCTAACACCTGCCAAAAGTTCAGCGGGTCTCTAATTTTTCCCGACATTTGTACATTTTTTTCCTTTCATTTCCTGGGCTATATCCATGTCTGATACGTGAAGGGAATTTTAATTTCTTGTCAAAGATACACAATTTACTTTGAATTGTCATATACAATACTGTATTTACTTGTATTAAGTCCGCAGTAATTTAGCTATATTTTTGACAAAAAAATTGGGTGCGGACATTATGCGCAGAATTTAGGGAAAAAAATTGTTCCCGTAAATTTTTGTGTCTTAATTATGGCTAAAAAGGCACACGACACATTAGTAATTAATTGTTTAAGGATTTCACTAGCTATTTTAAGAGTTTATTACTGCGGGATTGCTTGCAAACAACCCGGGTTAGACCATGTTTACTTGCAGTCATCTGCACCGGTAACTGTCTCTCACCCTTCAAAACATTAAAAAGTTATTTGGCACACACAAAGAAGTGTGGTTACATGTGCCTTTTTAACATGATTAATTTGTGATGAATGAAAACTGCTATTAACTGCAGCATTTTAGCCGTGCCATATCCTTACGTGCAGCGTGTGGTAGCAAGTAGGAAGCCAGCGAGCTGGCAAGGGAAACCGTCACACAGCCTAAAATCGTTCAGCCTAAAACCCTCTCTTCGACCTTATTCAGCCTAAAATTTTTCAGCCTAAAGTCATTCAGCCTAAAATCTTTCAGCCTACAGTCACACAGCCTAAAGTCGTTCGGCCTAAAATTATTCAGCCTAAAGTCATTCAGCCTAAAATTGTACAGCCTAAAATTTTCTAGCCTAAAATTGTTCAGCCTTAATTCGTTCAGCCTAAAGTCATACAGCCTAAAGTGTTAACGCCTTAAGTTTTAAGTATCCGACTGCCGTAGAACTATAAATTTCCATTACAAACTGCCAACGTATGTAGTTCCATCTAGGATGCAGTTCTGGAACCATTCTCGACAAAAACTAAATACTTCGATATTTCGAGATGCAAAGCAAATATTCTGACATCTGGTGACGGAATCCGGTACTCCTTGAATGGTGTGTAGTAAAAAAAGTATATGCCGGTAAGTTTGCATGCACGAAAAATTTATTCGAGCAGGAAAACTAACGACATAAATGACTTCAGTGCCTGTCATGTATGATAATGCTTATCAGTTTGATTCTAGCGGATATATTTCTTAAAATATAGAATAAAAATTTTGAAAGCAAAGATATCAAACTGTTGTGACTAGCTTTATAAATTTTTGCGGAAATTCCCCACATTTTTACATATGCCTAATAATATAATTCAATCAGAACATGTGAAAATATTCAACGATATCATTAAGGAATAATAAACATAATCGTCACAAGTAAATTAATCTTCAAGTTTGCACAAATTCGGTAGTAAACTTATGGGCACGGCCGAGCAGGTTCTTGCTAACGTACGTACTGTACGAAAACACTGGTACGTGCACGAGATTTGTGGTCTAAGTCTATAGCAGTACGTCTGAAATCTCCTTTTATAAATATATATTTTCCATGTATTATTATTTTTGGACATTACTTAACATCAACGGTTAGTTTTGAGTACTTCAGCGTACAATGGTTACGACAGTTGGCTAGATAGTTTGTCGTTACGGTAATTGATGACTTATTTGTTTATTTCAAGTGTGTAGCAGCCTGTGTATAAAGTCATAAACCTGCAATAATGTAAGGAAGCAATATTACTAATACCCTAGACGTCATAACGTTGTATTAGGTCTTTTGAGTGTCATCAAGAGTTATTTTTTTCTCAACTTCTCTGGAATTCACTTACGAAGCGCACGATCGTAGAAAATTAAATAAATTGAACAATGTATTATGTTGAGTTCTTAAACAATGGAAAAACCAATACAGTGTTTTCTAACAAATGAATTTTTTTTGCTATGCAAATAACTCTACTATCTCCCTGATATGGCTGCTTCAATCGTTATGCAAAACAGTGACAACGCTCTGCGCTTACCAAGTATACAATGTAAGCATTTTTATTCAATTTATTTCAGGTGTATTTTCATTTATCATTGTATTTGTATTTGAGCCTATTGTTATGTTTCACATTAATCTGAATATTGCATAATATATAAAATGTTTTCATGTAGGAAATATGCATGTACCAAGGGATGTGCTACAAATTGTATATAAAAAAATATATTGTGAACATTTTTCGAAATTAGAGTGCAGAATGCTCTAAAATGTCAGACTGTGCAATTATTTTTCATTACAGTTTATAAATACACATTTACTTTCGGTATAACCATCGTTTAGAATTTACTTGTATAGGAAATGCCTGTGCAGGATATACGTGACAAAAGCAGAAATATAAAATGGCTAATTTCTTTCTGTACATGTGTCCTATGTATTTTCACCAACATAAATATTAAGCTTAGAAAACACCAAAAGTTAAAATTCAATTATTTGGAACTATATGTTTTAACTAATACAAAACAAAAATTATTTGTTTTTAGTTGTTCAGTATATGTATCTGGAATATGTTATTTCAATAGAAATCTAAAATTTTACCGTTACAAAACAAAGATTGGCCGAAACATCTAGTATTATGTATTTAAATTAGCCAATTAATGAATAACTTAGTTACATTCTAGCTGCAATGACAATCACAAATATAAAGATATATTTGAAGTAAGTTATGTTCAAGTTAATTATATTTTTTATTTTAAGGGATGGAACAATGAGTTGATATTCTTTTCCGAGCAAACAGCTCACAGGATGTTTAATTGAAGAGTGAATCTTACAGGTGATTTATCAACAGCATGCACAATTGTTTATTAATTGTGCAGTTATGTAAAATAGTCACAATAGTATCGGGAAAATGTGATATCTCTTGTTTCTATCAACATGTCATAAAAATTCAAAATGTATTTTAATTCGTACTACTCATGAAACTGAAAGGATTGAGGACGCGGCCGAGTGACTATAACACTCGCCTCCTACCAAGGCGACGATCCTTAGCAGGGCGGGCTTTGGTTCTTCGCATGTTGGAACTGTGCCGGATGATATTGCTGGTCGGTGGGTTTCCTCGGTGACATCCCGTTTCACAACTCTTCTCGTTCCGCCACTTCTCCATTGTAGAGCGTAATTTCATGCCATCCTTCTAGATAAGAAGATGCCTTCGGGTATCAATAGTAAGCCCACATTGAAGGTGCGATACACTGGTACTCGGGCACCCTCTTTACACGATATTTATTTACATAGATAATTTATTTCTATGACATTTTACGTTTTTATAGCTGTTTTTCGTAACTAACGTGTTATAGAAAATAGTACGCTCATTTTTGAGAAGTTTTCTAAACTTGTTTGAGGTAGGATCAGAGTAGTAAAATGTATTATGTATACTTCATTAATTTGAAATAAATGACACTATCCTAAAGCTTTTTTTCAATTTAGAGACTGAACTTAAATTCAATTCATTGGATTTAATGAAATTTACGAAACTTACCTAATTTTTAGTAATGTCTTTGAAATATTCTTGCAATGCGGATAACTTATTGAGTTATTGTTAACATACGCCCTTGCTGTACAATGTTGTCTCAGGAAAAGTCTACTCTAAAAGCAAGACTGGCCGTGCATGTATGGGAAAATAGGCACTACACACTACAGGAAAATGCCACTTTACCTACACATCAAATTAAGTCAAATAATTATAAAGGTATTTGCTTTCATTGTGGAAAAACTAATGTATGTCAGCTCAAGAAACGTCGCGGAAAGTTCGCCTGAGAAAAACTCCTGTGTTCATATGTGTTTTCACAGTTTTTTCTTCTTGCCTTGTGTTTGTGCACTGAAAAAAAAAATACTTTTTGGTCACCACAAAATATTTTGTCATTATAGACATTACCAAATTATTTTTGTGGTGACCACTAACATTTTCTGCTGTCCCCAATACAGTTTTGCAATGAATACCAAACAATTTTGTAACCACTGCAAAACTATTTTGTGATGTCCATATTGACGAATCATTTTGCAGTCACCACAAAACCGTTTTTTCTATGTGATTCTGTCTTCGTTGTAACTGTTGTCTGTGCTGTCTTAATTTTGGTGGCTCGAGTATTTTATTTATCTATATGTTGAGTACTGTTAGTTAATTTTGCATTTTTACATTATGTTTTTCTTGGTTCTCACTCTTGGTTGTTTGAGGCGACACAGCGTTGCAATGGCGTATGTCCACAAGATTTCACTAAATTGATTTTGCGTCTCATTTTATGAAAGTCTGTAACACAAATTACAGGCTGATTTTGCCTCTAGTTACTGCCCCACTTGTTGCATTAACTGAGCTAACAAGCATACTGTATGCATATTTCAAATATGGAATGTTGACTAGGAATAATGGGTGTGTGCACCACACGCAGGTAGAGTGGCAAGGGGTGGGCTTAAGATGACGGTGGCTGGTGTGCGCTGAGGGGAAGGAAGGGAAGAGGAGTACGATTGTGAAGGGCCAGTCGTACACTTGCGCCTGAAACTTTGCTCATAAGCAATATACACGCTTGCTAACTGGAAATATGGCCCTTGTATGCTACAACAATATTTTCGCCTTATCGCTCGTGTTCCTTATCCTTGGGGTGACATTAGTGGCTACATCTTATCTCCGTAACGCCAGGAATGATAACGCATACACGCCGCAAATGTGCCACTGCAATAAATCGGTAAAGCGCTATTTAATAGGAAAATGAGTTATGTAAACAGAAGGGCCTGGAATGTAATATAAATAATCAAGAGTCCTATTGAGTTAATTTCGCTTTACAGGACCATTATCACTGCCACACTAGACGTATGTGTTAATTTTTAAACATTTATTCAAGAATGAGGAATATTATAATGACGTCAGCTCGCTTTCTTGTGATGTATTTGTTAGCGATAGCTTATTTTATCTATTTCGCTGTGTTATAGACATATCCTGTCTTTCTTGCACGATTGAAGTTATTTAACTTGACCACGGCACTGCATCGTAACTGTACAGGACGAATGAGAAACTCGTATTATTTTTAACATAGTATTTGTAAAAATTACAAATATTTACCCTGATATGTAGGTTAGAACCTGTGGAGCAACAAACAATAAAACTTAGGCCATATGTGTTAATGTAGGCTATATTAATGAAATAGTGTATAAATGTATTATGTACTTATTGTGCAATAATTTTCTATGGAACTGAGCAGAGCTATTTACTTTTACTTGCCTTGAAGTTGAATAAGTCTTCTGTTTTCAAGCCAGCAATTCGTAAAAACTTTTAAAGATATATTACTTTAATTCAATTATTCTGTTTAAAGTAATTACAAAACTAATATTTATACAACGTGTGAAACTGCTTCTCGTAATCAGCAAGAATGATTCCACATAAATATTTACATTTTAATAAATTACGCTGGATGTTCCCACTACAGAAACAAAATTTTAACATCTATATTAAATATGGCTTTTAACTACCGATTGTTGACGTAATTTATAAATTTTCTGCATATTTCCATTCTGAGGACAAACCTCTCAGCATTGGGAAAATATAAATAAGTCCGTCATTGTGATGTGGATAAACGGTAATATTTTTGTATTAACATAATACGTATTTAATCCGATCCTTCAGCTGATGATTTGATCCGCCTAACCGATTTAGAGACATTTCCTACTGCCACTTCAGTAAAATAAAACGTAATACAACCGTTGTAAATTAATGCATTTGTTTATTCGAGCTTCAGTGCCTTTGTTAGCGAAACTGGGCAGATTAAAGAACTATATTAAGTTCCCCTGTACTAAAAGCGCAATGTCCCTATCTTTTTACGCATTCTGCCCACACCGTTGCCACAACGTTTCTGCCGGCGAAGACAAGCATTTATCAAAGCCTAGTGTGAAATTCATTTTTGCAATTATATTGTTAAACAGAGACGACTTGCAATCCAAGGCTTCTTTTTATTCTATTTGTCAAGTGTCAAGGTATCAAAGCTGCATCTGTGTTCCTCTGAGTTTCATCCTAGCAAATGCTGAAAATTCGTTGCAGTAAATTTTTTTTTTTTTTTCATTTTACGAAAGCACTCCACATGTGCCTATCGTGCTAATGTACGAAAATAAAACACACTTCGGACAAGAAGAAAATATAATTAAATCACCATGCTCATTAAAACACTCCAACATAACTAAAAGACAGCCTTTTCAGGCTTCCATGATTCAAAGTGTACTAGCCGGATGTACAAGAAATTCAGAAACGTGTACTTTGTTACAGTATTTCTACCAATAAAATTATATGGTCACTATTTAAAGTCCCGTAGTGACATTGTATCGGCAGGATTCTTGTACGCTAGTTCAACGCTTGGCTCATTGTGGCGATGAGGCAATTGATACGCGCTCAAGGGCGCTGATAACTCTCTTGCTTCTGAGCCTCTAACGTGCAGGTGGGCAGCAGGTTTAATTTAAGAACTCATAATTAATTATATGAATAAAAGATATCATCACGCAATATTCCCAGCACTTCATACTGTCAATCTAGGTATTGAGTTGATTCGCAGAAACACTTAAGTAAGTCAACATTTATATCACCAATTACAAAAACATGCTCATATTTCGACGTTAACAAGCTGAACTTTGTTTTTAACTCAGCAAACTCTCTTACACTCGGAGGGTTGTAAATGGCAGCGACCAGTACTTTGTTCCCAACCATATTACTTCTTTCCACCATTATATGCATACGTACATGGGTACTCCACCGTCGCCCTTTATAGTTAGATCTTTTTAAACAAGATATGACACAACTTGTCAGCAAGGCAAGAATAAAGTTAGGCTTAAACTATGTTTCGGAGACAAGGATTGAAAGTAGTGAATGAAAAAGAAAACGTATATTTAAGGCTGTTATTTGGTTGGGAGATACGTACCAGCTCTTCATTATTGTAAAACCAATGTAAATTTTACTAGGTTCATTAAGAAACTATAAAATAAATTACGGTGAAATAAAATATGCTGTAGGCAATAAAGATTCATTTCCTGGCGAGCTGACATTTTCATAGCAATTTTAGATAAGTTTTATGTTTGGCAAAAATATTTAAATTACAATAAAAACAAGTCGTGTGCGATATATCAGAATCGATTACACCCAAATATGTTCCTGATCAAACAAGTCAGTGGTAGCTTGTGACCATCTCTTACAGAAGAGCTGAAAAAGTAACATTTGTTTGAAAAAAGTTTAATTCAGGAGCAAATGTAGAACGACAGGTAACGAGGGCGGTCGCTCATGCTGAGTAAGGGGGGCTGTGGAAGGGGGAGGCACTCCAAACAGCCTGACGTGCCACGAAAGAATTCGCAATGACCTTGGGTGAGTATTCCAGTCTTCCTCAAATAGCAGCAGCCAACTGTTCTTGAGGGGTAGTGAGATTTAGGTTTCCCAACCGATGATTGGCGAATGAGGTTGTAGCATTTATTTCACTATTTTCTCTACATGTATACTTTCAAACCATGGTACTATCTTTCAACCGAGAGTCTGGTTTCGAAAACCCAACTTTGGAAAGTAAGGTTTCAGTGGAGTGCTGATACCAAAACATGAATTCGAAATTTCAGGAACGTTTTAGTTTTGTTCGTTGTTAATGGTGGAAAATAACTATAGGCGAAATATCCTACATGAAAATTGACAGATAAATTTAGTTTAATAAACAAATTAACCATTTAAAACACTTAAATAAATAATATATAATATGAATTTTTCTGCAGTTTGCCATTTTTTATAACTGCTCTTAATGGGTTATGAGATGGTTTCCTAACCGATGATTGTCATTTACGTCCCTTGGTTTTATGACATAAGGGTTAATAAAGAACGGTTTACAAACTATCTAAATGTAAGTAAACTAACACTGTAAAATAAAACATAAATAATAATTATATATATATATATATATATATTGTATATGTGTGTGTGAATTTTTCTGCAGTTTTAATTTAGAAATTCGCTGCGTTTTTTGCTGTACTTGCTTCAGTCAAATTAATAAATATTTGAATCAAATGGTGTCTCTGTTAACCTTGTGCGTGGCCTTTAACTGTTACTATTGACTACCGACTTTAAATTATTAACATAAGAATTTTGTGCCATTTAACTCACCATTAGCCACATAGCAACAACATTTTAAAAAATGTTATTTAAAGAGAAATTATTAACTTGTTAAGTCCTCCATATTTCAAGGTATGCATGCCCCCAAAACACATCAACACGAGGACAAAGTAAATAGGTTACGTTTTATAAACAATAGAAACATTTTCTATTTGCTCAACAGTTTTAATATATATGTATGTGTGTGTGTGTATGTGTATATATATATATATCTCTGTGTGTGTGTGTTCTTTTTTCGTTATTTATCATCCCACACAGGTTTGATCAGCAAAACATGAGCAATAATGTATGTCCACAAACCAATAAATTCTAACGCTATTATTAGTCATTTTAAAAAAATACAAGTATTGTGTATGCTATCTAAATATTCGTGTATAACAACATAGCTATAGACTTAACTTGCAGGAGTTTATGTGTAACTGGATAACAGCGTTATAGAATAAAATAAACATACATTAGTCAAAAGAAAAAATTATAGCTATGCGATATAAATATGGCTATTCATATATAAACTGTTTAAGTTTAAAGAAAATCTAAGAAATTTCATTTCTAATAAAATTCTGATTTTGAGCTAATTTAAATTCTAAACATATCAAAAATTATAAAAAAAAAACACCAGTAAAAATACATACAATAGATAATGTAGCACCATAACTCTATAACACGAGCTGTTTAGTTTGCAACAAATGTGTTTGTGAATAACGTTTGAAACTACTTAGGTTTGAGCATGTCTTTAGTTCATTCGACTAATCATTCTGAAACCGAGAACCAGACACCGTAAAAGATTGGGAGAAAAATACTGCTTTATGATTTGGTACCATGAGTAGCACTGTTTCGCATGAACGTGTGTGGTGATTAGGATTTACACTGAGTGACTCAAATCTGTCAAGAAGATATTTAGGACTTCTGGATGTATGATACTTCTTTAAGTAGATACTGCGAGTGCAACCTGCTTCTTTCTTCCAGTTCGAACCACTTGAGATTTTTGTAGAAGTGGCTGATATGGTCTCGAGGTTTCAAGTTAAATATATAACGTACACGGGTATTTTGTAATCGCTGTAGTCTTGCAGCTAGTTCGAATGTTACATAACTGAACACAACATTGCACTAATCGATGATCGGGAAGATAAGTGACTGGACAATTAGTTTCTTCATCTCTACTGGAAGACAGTTTTTCATGCGCTTAAGAGAGTGTGAAGATGGAAAAACATTCCTGCAAAATTTTTTGACATGATCTGGTCAAGTATGAAATTAATTAATTTTATGCCTAAATTAGTAACTGGTCCATAACAACGAAAGAGCTCGTATTTGCTACAAATTCGACTAGCACAATTTTTATAAATACTGTAACATAAGTATGCTTTTTCAATTTCACTTTGTTTAAAGGCCTGGATAAAGTTAAATTAATCATTTATCTATGAACATAGTCCAGCACAAGTTGTGTTGTGATAATTTTATCTAAGTAAGATATACATTATAATAATTCAAATGTAAAGAAAAAAAGAGGAAAAATAAACGACAGAGTTTGGAGAGGAATTGAAATCCGGAAAAAAAAAAGAAAATGGAAGTTTTTTTGTCAATCTAAATGAATCTTGCCTATTTTGATTATTGGAAAGGTCAGGTCGACCATTGTTTATTTTGGTCACTGCTAAATTATTTTCATGTTTATCGGTTTACAAATTTAGCCTCTTATCATTCTTATTTGAGTTTCTAGAAGTCGTTAACCAATGTATATATATATATATATATATATATATAATATGTAATTATATTATATATTATATATATTGTATATATGTAATATATATTGTATATATATTATATACATTATTTATTTATTTATTTAACTGACATCTACAAACAGATTGTTTCTTTGTAACAACCAGTATTACCATTTACGAACTTGACTGAAATATCTAAGTGTGAACCCTTTTGAACTCGAGTCTAAGAAACTCATGTTTAATGTGTGTTATTATGGAGAAAATCAAATTGTCGTGGGTGGGGGTGAGGTTTTTGGCGGTGCAGGTCACGGTGGTAAGCCGAAACCTCTCGGCGTGAGTAGTCTGTCGGCGAGGGCGCGATGGCTAGATGGCGGCGTGCTCCACTCCCAGGATGCACTCCCGAAGCGTCGACCGCCGTCTTCCTCGTCGGACTCTCCCCACCCAGTAAAGGCTATTACAGCGAGGGAAACTAGCGCTGCACTGGAGGTTGTTC
>PNEQ01082734.1:0-38486 GCA_003012365.1 Medauroidea extradentata | reverse complement strand
ACTCCACGAACTGGAGGTATACTCTGTACTACTACATGAAGGACATTGAATCGCGCCTTTTTCCATACTTTACAAAATAAAACTACTACATAAAATCAAGAGTTACTTACATACGACCCGAAGGCGACCCATCTCGCTGGAGGTTGATTCAAGACTTCTCTGCTAGGCTACTTCATCACGACAAGGGCTTCAAGATAAGTCCCCCAAGACTAGATCACAAGACAAGCTTCGTGAGGCTTATATAGCGAACCATTGACGTCACGAGGCTACAACAATGGCCCGGTCTCCCTGCCTGCGACCTCGGAACGGCCGTGGACGTGCTTTTCCGCACGTCCTGCGCTCAACTCTCTTTGTTCGCCTAGGTCTACAGCAGGTGACGAAATCATCACGGCCCCTAGCTTGCTCACGTTATAATTAACAATTCTTATGCGAGAGGGATCGCCCGCCGGCAACACTTCCTGTGGGTCGTCTCGCCACCATGCCTTACTGGTGCTAAACCGCTGGCTAGAGTCTCATGAAACTTTGTGTTCACATGAATATTACTGTTACTGAAATTTCTATTCGAATACATAACAAATAAGATATCTACATTTCTACTATTGTTCTTGCCACCAGCTTACACTGCCATTAGTACAAGTTATCTAGTAACCCATAGACATGACTTTTAATGTTTCCTATACTACAAAAATAACAATTTGGGTGCACAGTACAGCCCCCTTCTACATCTTATAATAATTGTAGGGCTGAAGGCCCGATTCCTCACAATATTGATAGTATACGTAATTCGTTATTTGACTCGGTTGGTGAGGCGATATCTAAATGTTTAAAGGAAAACAAAATATCAATGTCATGTTTACAACCTTGGTTGAACGACGAACTCTTGAACATAATCAAGTTTTCGAGAAAAACTATTTGGTTAAACAAAAACCTGGTGTATCAGTAGAAACAATGTCTGATTACAAAGCGTTATGCAATGTAATTACTATAAAAACGTTCTCTTAAAGAGAGTATTGTGGTAATTAAATAGTATGAAGTAAAAATCAATCATCAGAACTATGGAATAGTGTCAATGAAATTCTTACAGTCAGTAAAACTACAAATACAAATTAAATTAAAACAATAACATTTAATTACACAAAATATTGTATAAGTTATGATGTGTATAATTGTTTAAATTAATATTTTACGTCAGTTGTTCAGGAGCTTGATGACAACATATCTAAGTCAAAGATTGAATCAAAAATTATTAAAATGTGTACTAAATCATTGTCTTTAGAACCAGTTAATGAACTATAAATAAAATGCATATCTCGGAATTGTAGCCAGGGAAAGCTATCAATGGAAATTAGTTCAGCAATGATGTATTAATATGTTGTTACAAGTATTTAACGCCACCAGCATATATCACTTGAAAAATGTATTGTACCTATTAAAATATAAAAGTTGCAAGATTGGTACCTATATATAATAAAGTCAGCAATGTAATTATAAACCTACATCGGTATTATCAGATCTAGCGAAACTATTGGCAAAAAAACGGAAAAAACTAGAATTCATAGTTACTTTCTTAATTCCAATAGTGAACAACTAAAAACTAATTTTGGTGTCCCCCAGGTTTCAATATTAGGGCCCGCTCTTTTTTAATAATTATAAATGAAGTTTTGGAAATAAAACGTAAAGAAAAATTAATGCTTTTTTGCAAATGTTCGTGGAGTATTTTATGAAGCAGACGCGTATGATAAAATATCATTACTGATACAACTAATATATTACAATTAAAACAATGGTTTAGTAATAATAGTTTGGTAACAATTAATTATAAGAAAACTAATTTAATGTTTTTCCGTAGGAAAACCAATTTTATTTCCTGAGATACCAACAAAACTAGACAACATTTTGAATAATTGAGAATAATAGGTTATATATATTTTTTTATATTTGGACTCATACCTCTTATGGAGATCTTATATCAATTATTTAAGAATAAAACTAGCTTCAGTTGTTTGGGTACTAAGTAGACTTCGAAAACTATTGGATACAAATGTGTAAAAAATGTTATTCATGCACTGGTTTATGGTCACCTGAAATATGCTGATATTATTTGGAGTTGTTGTACTCAAGGAAACGTCAATGAATAATATATAATTCTAAATAACATAATAGGAGCCTTATATAAATTTTCTTATACTACTCCAAGAGCAAAATTGTACAGATAAGCCCAAAAAATTCCCATTAGAGAAACCATAAACTATCTTTAATAACTTATGTTTATCAAATCCCGAATAATATCTTGCATAATGCAGGTGAAATGAAAGTAAGAACAAATTATCAACTTCATAAGCATAATACACGCATAGTTAATGACATTCACTTCAACAGATTTGGTGCTAAAATTTATGGTCTAAACAGTTTACAGTATAGAACCGTAAAAGCTTGTAACGATTTGCCTCAGGATGTAACGAATATCATTAATATAAAAATATTTATGAGAAAACTTAAAATGTTTCTTCTTACAAAGTACAGAAATAAAATTTCATTACAGATGATAGATAAACTGTGGTTAAAATATTCAAATGTTTAGTTGTAATATTACAAACTGATGTAAGTTTGTATGTAATGCATTGATGTTTCTTTCCTGTCTTTTTTATTAGTTGGCAATATTATATCGTATACTAATAACTAATTTTGACATGTACATATGTACTACGTTTCTAACAAATGTAATGTTAGTAACTTTATAAATGACATATTTATATTAATTTTAAAAAGTGTATTTTGTATTGTATAGTTAATAATTGTACATAATGAACAAGACCATACTGAGACAATTATAATATTGTTCCCAAAATGAGATTATGCTAAAGAAATCATTACAAGACGCAAATAAAAAATTTTGTAAAAACATCTGTTCTGAACAATCACATTTATGCGAACTACTTTTCTATAAATGTAATTGTAATGAATTGCGTGTTTATTCCACAGCCGAATAATGAGTAATATTATTACTGTATGGTAAGTTGAGAGCTACAGAAACACTGGCTCTAACAATAACTATATCTAAAATTTTACGACACTATGACTCCTCGCTGTACGGATCTAAAACCTTCAAATACAAACAACACACACAAAGCACCATATTTTATTTTATGAAGGTATACAATTTTTCTGCAGATAGATTTGTCAATTCTGTAGCCTCTGACACTATCAAAAAAAGACACTTAAAGACTTCGTTTGGAGGCTACGAATAACTTCAAATCTACATTCAAATATTTATATATTCTTTATAAATTTCGAAACAGATAGATAAAATTTGTTTTAATTATAGTTTCTAATTGTCTAGTTAACAGAGAGGAATAATTATCTGACTAAAAAAATAAGATTAAAAATCACAGTGAATATATCTTGAGAAATAAAGTACGTGTTTTGCATATATCTTGTTTAATCATATTTCACGCCATCAACACAAAATTCATTTTTCCTCCATGGTCTCTTCGTCGCTACCAAGATCCAGGTTATTGGCATCATCGTCGTGCATTACGCGGTATACATTTCCTCTTGTCTCAACGATGTCATGCACAATATCTGCAATATAAAATAAAGTGCATGGTTATTTAAAAAAGAGCTGTAATTTATACTTCAGAGATTTATTTCATGTACAATATATGCACTCACTTATTATTTACGACTCATTAAAAGGTAATTAACAATCTTAAATTTTAATGAACCACTTTATGGTATCAAAAATGTTACGTTCAGTGATTGTAAAAATGTCTATGTGTTGTATGTTTTCATGGTGTCATCTAATTATACCCCAAAATCAAACACGAATACCAATGTATATAAATTTAACTACAACAAGGAAAGTTATATAGCTAAATTATTTTAAGTGTAACTTTTGTAAAATATATAAGCTAAATGTGAATATACAGCCTACAATAAATTAAAATTTCGCCGCCTGAGAATTGGAGTGTTCTATGTCCATGAAAGTCAGATCCGAGACATAAGCATTTGAAAGTTCAAATAATTATACTCCCTAAACCGTTTAGAAATAACCATAAAACTTGTTACATCATTGAGTGTTGTTATCTTCTGAATAAAATGCGATGAAATAATTAATATAATAACATATTACTTTATGATTATACACAGAAATACAGAAAATGGAACTTAGAATTGGAATGTACTATATCCTTTAAAATGCAATAAATTAAATAACTGATCGTAAAATGTGTTTTTTCTTATATAACAAATCTGGAAATTTATATGAGTAAATTAATTGATTAAATTTATGAATAAAGCATTCAGAAGTAACAAAATCAAGTGGCACATTACATAGCTGTGCTTGTGTACAGAAAAAAGTATATGCTGAGACAACTTTGAACAAAAGAACAATCCTTTTTACATAAGACATTTTAACCTATAACTAGAGAAGGTGATTTATCGCGGGAAAATTTGACTGTTTGCAAGGCTTCAATGTAATATATTCATTTCTTACGCTTTTATTTCGTTACTGGCGAGTCCCTATTTGACTGGGCCAACGATAACTCTGGTGCACTACTTCTGGACGTCTGTGATTCGTCTGTGAACAACTAGACTGTGCCACATAACCGCCGGCCAATAATACATGACGCAGGATGATACGCTGATTTGCAGAATACGCTGGCAGAAAACATTCTCGCGATAAATCACCTTCTCTACCTATAACAGACACATATTTAATTCGTGTTATAAAGTTTAGATACCATTATTTCATTTTGAACAGTACTATAGTTACATGTTACACCGATAGAAGTTTGCATCCACCGGGTGAAAGTACTTTAACATTGACATTATATCCTTTCTCTTCACTGAAGTTTATCCAGTAAGTAATTTCAGCTTAGGAAAAGGTATGGTATGCGATTTGTTTGAAGACTTAGAAATGTTTCTATGTGTATTGCGTTTGAGCATGAGTGTAGCTGCTGTGTAATTTTCAGAGAATGCTTTCTTGTAGTTACACACAGAAGGTTCGCTTGATGTGATGAAGTAAGTACATATTCGAGTGTAGGGTATTACTGAAAAGTTGTATGTTTTGGCAGGGGTCTGATAATCATGTAAATAACTAGCTTTTATCTCAATAATTTGCATGGGTTTCCTTGATATTTCTGCCATCCGGTTGAAATGTCTTTGAAGGGAAACTGGACTGAAAATTTCTGCATTCTTAAAAAAGCATTCAATCTTACTATGAACTGCATCAACTTCTTGGATGTTTCCATGGCCAGGTTCCGAATTAATCTGATGAATCTCTTTAAGTGATGGGTTTTCATGTAGGAAGTATTTCAGAGCCATTGTCATTACCTGATTTCTGTTCTGTGGTGTGCAGGCATCAGACCAGAGAGAAGTTATTTTTAAAGAAGGCAAATCAATGAGAATTTGTTTAAGTAATTTAATCAAAACACATGCAATATGATTACGTGCTCTTCCAGCAACGAATTCATTCCATATAGAACAATATGATTTACTGTTAGTTGAGCAATGTGCAGTTAGGTTGTAAGAATTAACATTTCCTTTTGTAAGTTAAATTTGATGCATGTGCTTGGGATAAAGCTAATACGTTCTCCATGTCAAAGCAAACCACAGCGGTTGTTAAGTCTTTTTCTTTCCTTGTACATTTCACTGTCATTATCTCTTTCGGTTTTACATAAAAGTTTTATAGATGTGCGATCAGTAAATTTTGTTACCAGTTCTGTAGTAGGATTTATAATGGATCTGTTTACCTCACATAAATCATATCTATCCTTTTAGGTTTCTGAAAGGATATGTTAAAGTCTGAATTAAATATTTTGCGATAAATGTTTTCCTTTACTGGATTTACAACAGATTTTTTGTACATATTATACATCATACTTACATTTAAAGTACCTTCAAATACTCTCTTTCACTTTACGCTCGAACATAGTGTGATTCCACCCTTGGATATGACTCAGTGTGTTGCCTAATTTCTGAAACACGTTCGTTGTTTGTGAATTTTTCTTATTTTTGCCTTTCATTGGTGATCTTGGGACACCTGTAACAGTATCATGAACTGTTTCAAATAAGTACGAAACTCATCTTTGGCTAATATGTAGTATTTTCAAGAAAATCTCTTTGCTCACCCGTTTTGTGTCCGAGTGCTCTAGATAGTAGATGAAACTAAATGTTTTCCTACTATTTCCAGACAGTGTTCCAGCTCGTTTCTTTGGTGTTATCATAACATATTTATCATAAAAAATTATTTTTTTGCATCAGATAGCTTCCAAAACCCATCGTGAATATCCTGGAGTTGCTGTTGTGTAAACTTAGTGGTGCATTTAAATCTGCACTTACCTAAACATCCTTTGTGTGTTTTCCTTGCAGCATGTTCCTTTCCATTAATGTTTATGTATCTTTCACCCTGTTTTCTCAGTTTTTTTCTCGCATTACATTTCCATGAAGAGACATCCCTAGAACGCTTCCTGCCCCTCGGTTGTATGACCTCAGCAATGTTAGCACCACTTGGAGCAGCAGAATTATCTACCGTCGTCCTCGTTACTATCGCCATACTCGCCACTGCATGTAGAGGACTGAACACTCTCCTCACGAGTAGGGGATACAGCTATATGCGCAGGCAGAAGTTCATGTAACACACCTGGGCTCAGTGGCTCTGCAACTACGTTCATTACCAAATGAATATTAATGTAACTTCTTTACATTTGAAATGTAAACAGGAATTTCCTTTAGATATTGTTGCATCAAAAGAAAATATTATTTACAAATATTTTTATAGAAATGCTTTGCGAATAACGTATCTACCTATTAAAATATTAGTTCAGTGATGCATGGCAATAGCAACATTGTAATGCTTATGAAACTTTTTAAAAATATATAATTCTGATTGGGATACATACAGTCATGATTTTGGATAGTGGTGGGATGTATTGCAGAAATTGGCTCGTTAGCTACTTAAGGAAAATCCACACTCCCAGAAGATGTTAGTGCGATTACAGCTTCCTTACTTAATAATACGTTGCCTGGAAGACTGGTACTGGGATCATAATGTTGAAAATGTTTAATTTTTCCTTGAACATGTAATAAAATGTAAGAAATTTTTGTAATATTATTAATATGATGTGTGTAGTTTAAGATAACACAACAATATATAACAGGTCAGGTTAAGTGTATGTCAGAATCTTAGCCATTTTGGATTTTGAACTTAGTGATTAATACATATTTATTGGATCTCACCAAAAATGACGTTGCTCTCGTTACAGTTACTTTCAATAATTTCCCTTGCCATATCGACAATTTTTTTGCTTCTTCCATACATTATTATTGGTTTCCCTTAAATAACCACTACCCACACAATAATGTAAACAAAGTCAAAGACAAAATAACATGCAGTCACACCTTTAATCCAGCATTTGTGCTACCAACTTCTGAAAATATCTGTGTGTTATATCCATGGAGCAAGGTAACTTTTTGGTATTGTGTTGCATTTTGTCCACATTAAACGCACATAAAACAATTCAATCATCACTGCTACATACCAGTGAGAATTGGAATGTACAATAAGCATGGGACGAAGAAAAATTCATTGTTGTTTTGTATTATGTCCACATTACTTGGATACAGAAAAATCCAATTATAATTTTATATGAAAATAGTGACTTATAACAAAATTATATTGACCTTAAATTTAGAAAAATAATTTTATATGGATACAAGTGTGTGGATATAGTACAGATAAATACTAAGATAATTGTTGTGGCCACAGAACAAAATACATACAAAAAGACATAGAACATTCCAATTCTCAGACGGCGATTAGTAATTATTTGTAAATTTTTTAATACAAAATCGAACTTAAAAGTTAAAACATATTTTCAATACTTTGAAATTAATATATATATATATATATATATGTTTCAATGTTTTAAATTAATGTATTATTTTGGGAAACTATTTGTATTATATTGCACGTGAGATCGTTTGCGTTATGGGCTTTCTGTAACGGCTTGTCATTATTAAATTATTAAACAAGTGGTATGATTTAGCCGGTTCCAGGACATGGAGTCGGTGTGAGGCACAGTGAGGCACAACCCGCCATGTTGTGACGTCACAGCCCCGGCCGCCATGTTGTATGATCTTAAAATTTAACCATGACCTTGACCTTGACTTTGAGTGTCAAAACACCAAAATTTTCCAAAATTTCGAAAATTTCTAAAATATTTTAAAAATTTCAAAACATTTCAAAAAATTTCAAAAAATTCCGAAAAATTCCGAAAAAAGTATTACCTCCATCTTGTTTCCGGAAGCTATCTTGTTTCCAGACGCCATCTTGTTTCCGGACGCCATCTTGGGGTAATTTCCGAAACTTTCGAAATTTTTTTCTATTTTGCATTCCATTCTAACCCCGCATGTATTTAATAAATAAAATTTAGTTTAAAAAATTTTTAATAAAAATTATTTAATAAAAAACTTTTTATATAAAAATTATTTAGTTAAAACAACTACCGACACATCTTACCCGGACGAGCTCCATCGACACACTGACTCCCCTCACCACTTTTTACATGTAAATATTAATTTATCCCCCCTCCCCCTTCTAACTTACTTTCCTTTATTTTAATTGGCTGTTAGTCACACGATGAATTTCCCCCTCCCCCTACTTACCCCTCTCACTGACACTCGTGTTCGATCAAACTACTACGCCCTCCCCCCTACCAATACCCTTCCTTTATTTTAACTGGCTGTTAGTCACGTGATTAATTTTCCCCCTCTCTTTCCCCTACTTTACCACAACTTTCCTATCCTTCATCTAAAAAAATTTGTTACCTTTATAATTCTCACTACACAGAATGTCACCAATGTCTTCACGTAGCAGCTAGACGAACCGTAAGTAGTAACAATCATCGATTGAGACTACGTATTGATCATCAATTTCAAAATTATTCGAGATTTTTTAAAAATATTGTTAAAATAATTTAAAATCTTTATTTAAATGTCATTAATGAATGTTGCTTAAACATGACTTCTTTTTTAGGTATATCCGATCGATTCCCAATAAAATCAGTCAATCAATTATTAAAAATTTTTTGATAAAATTTTTTATTATATCTACAAGGACATTATCTCCTACAGAACTTCAACTTTTTCACTCACACTCCTACCAAATTAGCTACATTTATTTAAATTTCCAATAAAACCAATCATTCGTGTTGAAAATAACATATTTTTCAGGACAGTTACATATGCAAGACTTTTCAACTACTTTTAAACATGGCGTACACCATCCCATCGAAGAAACAGACGTACAATTTCATATTCATACTACTTACGCTAAACACACCACCCATACGCCCTCACACCTACCATCCCCCCACCACTTTTTACATGTAATTTATCCCCCCTCAGGGAAGTCCTATGCGCCATCAAAGTCATTGTCATGGCGGTAGTGGTAGTTATCACCTGCGAAGATATCACCAACAGAGGTAAAGCTACCGCAGTGCTAGTCGAAGTTGTTCAACACGAGCTCACATCTCATCATAACTTATTTACTGATGTAAACAAAATTCTTCTTCACTGCATGCATTCCCACTAGTTACAGGAAATATCGAACACATACTGTTATTTTTTTAAATTCCGAAGTGAGTTGTGGTCATAGGTAAGTTACGTCGCATATAACCTGACACAAACATCTCTTGTACATACAATTTAATAAATATCATACAGTGGTACGTGCTTTGTCCTGTTAGCTTTCCTGCAATGTGTGTCTTAATACGGCACAGGTTTAGTGTAATAGCACTCCAACCATAAATTTTATTTCTTAACTCATTTATTTTCCAACTCTTCTCAAGGTTATCGAACCTAATTTTCTTTCATACTATTATGACATGTACGTAAGTCCTTGCTGAGTTCATTTCAATATGTGTCTTCAGACTACCTCAGAAAGCCAACCACTTTAGTACAATTACATTTTTATTATAAATATCTGTAACATGTACAACCGTAGTTGCTTAAGCTTCTCAACTTTTAACATGTTCGTCGTAATCATCTCGTCATATTCTGAGTGGACTGATAGACGTATTAATACACCTGAACTCGCACCCGCACTTCTATCACCCTTAGTATAAAATAAACCACATAGTCCTTATTCATACATGTTTTTCGTCTCATACCACCTACCCTAACATGTGTCAACATGTACTGTAATTCATGTCACAGAATCAACATGGGTATCTTGTAGTCATTGACAAATATTCCGGGCTGTTCACATACGAAACCGAAGTTAATCATGGCTTCACCATTAACACATCCCGTAGTAGGTTCAATTTTCCCCTGAGTTCATTCCATCATCGAATCTTGTTGCTTTCCAGGGAGAATATCGTGACCTGTACTTATATGCTATACGTGCATACAGTCTACAGCTCTTACAACATCAATATGCTGTACGACACTGGTTTGTATTACATTTACTTATTCCTTGTCTCCATACAGCATATCCACACGCAAATGTCTTGTAGCACTAGTTGCACTGGTGTCTATAAGGTGTTGACGTCGATTCTTACAAAGTTAAACCGTAACTACGTAACAGTTACAATTTCCTTAAATGACGACTTACAGCTACAGAGAAGAGACATTATCAAATACTAACCCGTATGCCGTTTCTAGTAGCTGTTTTGTCCAATCCAGATTTCCTAGTTTACTCACTGGTACATACTATGAATAATACTTTAATGTCATCCAATTTCACGCACACATACTGATTTTTTTTCCATAAATACATGCTTGCGGTAAGAACTCACACGAAAATTTGCCATCTTCACTGGAGGTGATGTTACCTCTTCACTATTGAAATACCACCTTTCCCGACTACTGCTATTCGTATACTTCAGTTAATAATACAAGTTTTATCCTTTTATCGTATATCCAGTCCTGCAAACATGTTTGTTACCAGATTTCATATTTTTATTTTCAGGTGTATTCATATATACATTTCACATTTCTTTGCTAGCACAAAAAAACTATCGTTTTAATTGATAAAGGAAAGCAACCCTTTGTAGTTCGTGTCTTGACTCTGTATTTTGTTTCGCCATGCAAAGCAAGATACTGTACTACATTTTTCTCACCATAAATTAAGTCTTCGTTTTACATTATGAAAATACATCTCGCCTCTTACCGATGACATATCTGTAGAAGGTTACGTTACATTCAGTAGCTTGTAACATTCTTCGTAGGGTAAAGTTCCATTAGTGAGAGTTATTATCATTCAAGATGGAAGATCTCGTCCAGTATAGACGGTCCTTTTTCACCATCAACATAAATCATATGCGAAACGAAACGTGTATGTAAAATACATTATACTAATAAGCGAGAGTAAAAATGATTATGTGTAAAGCTGCAGGTCTTTTCTTCATTCACTTTTATACATAGTATGTAAATTTTAAACCAATTTCATTATTTCATATCTTTAAGAGTTTCTACCATATGTATTACAGTTCTAATACGTCTTTATTTCCTTTCAAGTTCCTATCTCACAGTCAGACTAAAATCTAACCATTCTTTCAGCGCTAAAGACTTTGATGTTTGTCGCTGACCAAAATCTCTCTTTCACCCTAACCATTCTTAACAGTTCCATACGTAAAAAATTACATAAACCTACTTACATTAACCATGAATGTATAACTAGTATACAGAACAGTAATTTCTACTTTACTCGTCTTAACTATACACGACCCCTCCTTTTTACCCTACATATCGTAGTCAGACAAAAACATAATTTTCATGAAACTAATTACAGTACAACAAAAAACGTAAGAAGAGTCGTCAGTATTTCTCTTTCTATTTAAACATAACTATGATTAATTTTCACCTTGCACATTAATATCAGTGTCCATCATATTTCTAACCCTAATGAATTACGAAAGTGCTTCCAAAATACGATTTTTTTATTTTAATTTAATTTGTCAAGGTAAAAAATTGCGAAAAAATAATATTTTTAAAAGAAACTAACACGAATATTTGATTATCTTCAATAACATCTCAATTTTTTTAATTAATTCAGATCGAGCAAATTAAAATACATATACTTCATTCGAGTGGAGGCTGCTGGAAGCGTGTGTGCTAGAGCGAGAGAGAGAGACTGATCACACTACACATATGGCCGGTATGGTGTCAGGTGGTTTAGGAAGGGAAGGGGGCCGGCGTGGACGTGTCGAGACACTCGCCAGAGATCCGGCCAACTATATAGTGGAGTATATTAAAACGTATAACTTTCTGACTTCGATAAACTGATCACAGTTTTCTGCCCCATCCTATATGTTGGGTTCAGTCTTTTGCCAACACTATAAATCCAAACTTTTCTTTCTAGCTAACTTGTCTTCAAATTCAGCCAAAGTCTTGTCTGTGTTAAGACGATCGTTGCACACTTAGACCACTGATACGAAACCGTTATATTTCATACAGCATAAGACATTTTCCTCCTGCGAAGTCTTTTCTTAATCACAAGTTCAACACTTTTGTTTTTAACTGATATTCTACTTTATAAATATCATTGCTATTCATAGTTATTTTTATTACATACATATTCACCTTTAACTCTTGTTTTGTTTTTGGACATGGAAGACAATAAAAAAATACGAAGCGTTAAAGAACACATCTATAACTAAGCTTCTGCTCGAAATCATGTCGAACTAACATACCTTCCATGCGGTTATCAGTACACATATCCTCAATACTTATCTATAACTTCATCTTCAATCTTTTATGTAACCGCATCTAGACCTATCAGTCATGTATTACTTACTCTATATCCTACTGTAAAACGCTACCTAGCACCATAACCCAGCGAAACTTGTAATATTCGTTTTACACACTACCTACTAAATTATCAAGATAGGTCAAAGCTACAATCAGCTTATCATTTTAGATTTGTATGCATCAAAACAACCATACTTCTTAAAGCATTTTATCATCCATACATAACATACACTTCAATATTATCTCAGCTTTCATTAAGAACCAAGGCAGGTCACATAGTAAACTATTCGCTACTTTACGTTAAGTAAATATCATCACATATTTACAATGTTAAATCAGATAACCATACTACAAGAATATATAAACTGCACCTTTCAATTATATAACTGGACACAACCAAAACCGCCCTTCTTATACACAATACCAATAGCTGGCACATGCTACATACGGTATCATCTCCAGCGCATTCATGTCAGTCAAAACATAGAAAAGTTTAGCGAAGAACTAATATCGGCTAAGATGTACAAACCTACATTTCGTTCTCATCCATCAAACAAAACCCAATTTTCATCTAGACAAACGCACCTTCATTACTCACTTGTACTATACCAGACATATTACTCAGTCAGGCAATGCACAAAACACTCCATTGGAACATACTATGAAAACACATGTAAAAGTCAACGAAATATACCTCAAACCAAATCAATCTCCATGTAACATTTGATAATTTATTTCCGAAGTCACATAATTACTATGAACGTTACTAATTTGTGTACCTGAATTCCTGTCATGAGTAGACAAACGCACTTAATGTATATCACTTGGTATATTATAAATAAGTATAATTATCATTTTCCATAATACTGAACATTTCATGACTTAGACAACAATCTAGACCACGCAACACTTACGATTTTCAGAAAATTCTTTACAGAATAGGAACAAGCCAAGCTAAATGTTTTTGTGATTATAACTTACAGCAAGACTTCATATGTTTATTTGAGACGTTACTTACGAGAGTTTTGACAGTACATTGCTCAAGTTGGTAAGTAAAAATCCGACCAGTTGTGGTAATGTAGCATAAAATCCAGCCTGAACTATTTTAAGTGTTACAGACATTTTTAGATGATTTAAACTAATTTTTCCTGGCTATGTGTAACCCTACAGAGCTTGAATGAAGGAAATGCAGCAAGGGCCTAACATTTTTATTTTTACGAAAATGCATTTGATAATAAGGTAGTTTAGTATGACATTCTGGATTTCCAGGAGCATTATACATAAATGGAGATGCCTAAGAATGATTACTGTGCAGCATAATTTTGTTCATCGGTTATCGTGTTATATATTTAAAATTTCTGAGATAATTGAAGCATTTTAGCAGAATAAAATGCAATGAAACATTTTATTTATTATTTTTTTAATTTAAAAAAAAAAAACATGTAGAGTACAGCAATCTATATTTTTATAACCTTTGTTAGATATTACATCTCTATACGACAGCTCAAATCAAAGTACTTGTATCAAACTTGATGGTCCTACAATTAGCAAATATCTAATACGATTAGACAAAATTTGGTTTTTAATATGTGTGTCAGTAAAATTTTTGTCACTGCCTGCTCTAATATTTTGAAGCTGTCGATTGTAAACGAAGACCATTTTGCTGTTTTTGAAACACTGAATGTGTAACGTTGGCAATTTCGACTTATTTGCTTGCCCCATTGAAAATATGCACGTCAACTGGTACACATTACAAAACCATTCTTAGTTTACTTTGTATAAGTACATAAACTTCTAATTTCTTTGAAACATTTAATTAAGAAGGATAACCATGCCAAATATGCCATAATATTTACACGAATATTTTATTAGGTCTATTAATTGCCTTGGTAAATTTTTGTTTCAGAAGTAATTCAAAGAATAAGTTTAAACGTTACTCGTATTCTTATTTTCCATACTTGGTTTCCATTGCTCAGTATGTATTTATACGCATGTTTATTGTTAATTATACAGCATGATTCCCGAAATTTGCGAAAATTAAATTGTCTGTTGTAATTATTTCATATGAATAAATGTGACTTTCGCTTTATAGTGATACGTACACAGTAAAAACACTTTCGTTGCCACAGCTAATTTTTTTAAAATTACAATGAGTAACTTAGCCGCAAATGTATTAAGCTTGTAAGTAAGTAAATCATGCCTTACAGCAAAGCAAATAAGGAAATCTTACGTTTTGTGCCACATTTTGTCTTTAAAATGTTTTCTTCGAAAAAAACACGTTTGTTTTTAACTAAGATAAATATTATTTTAAACATAAGGCTTTATTTAAAAAAAACTACCCTCACCACAAATGTTTCAAATGAATCTTAACAGCAACACAGATTTTGTTACCATTTTTGTACCTAAAAACAAAAATTTTCTTTGCGCAAAATTACTTTGCAGAGTCTCATATTCAAATAAACATTTTATTGTGGCAACTAAATATTTTACAATGTGCGTGGTAGAATATGAGGGAAGTTATTTGCCTCATATAAACTAATTATTACACGTGTATGTACTTAAAACCAAAAAGTTGGTTAACGTCTCACGCTTAGATTGCAGTATGGGTGTTCGCTTTCTCTTTTCAACGAAAAGTAACTGCCATTAACACTGTCATTATTTCGGCGCGCGCTGTCGCCAAAAATCTGAAAGTGTGATAATGCATTTTAAATCATGGCATTTTCACATAATGTACAGCATCAAAACGCGCATTGGATGATATATATTTGTTTCACCATATTCACCATTCTAAGGAGGTTTAAAAATTCGAAATTTAAAACATTGTACTTATACTGTTTTCATGCACCATTAACTATATCACACTGTAACTTAAAATATCATGACAAAATCTTATTCAAAATTGTATGGTGTGTAACTTTATATGTCTGGACGCCAATGAAAAAATTGGAAGACTAAAAACGCATTTTTTTTTGTTCGTAAATTTTTATGTCCTTATGTGCGTGTCATTACAGAATGAAACATTAAAAAGATGGTCAGTGAAAAACTATTTTCATTTTTGAAGTTAGAAGGGAGATGAAAGCAAAAAAGTTGTTCATAATGAGTTGAATTTATTTTTAAAAGCTACATTACTACAACAGATTCAACCGTTCTCCTGTTATAGCACGAAATGTGTTGCTAATTAGGTCAACGCACGCGCTCGCCCTGCAAACCAGGACATCTGACAGGTGCTCGAAGATCCGTTATCTTTACTGACTGTGAGGTTCTGTCGTGATAAGATACCAAGCAACATAACACACAGTTTTCCTTTAGTCAGCAGATTTTTTCGTCCCGTATCTTTACTGCGTTAACTTTCTTGCAGACACGTTATAAATAATTAATGGGGCGGGGAAAGAATGAAAAATTTTATAAAACTAAACAAACACTCAGGAAAATTGTTAGAACATTTTTACAATTATAAAACAACCGTCAGCAGAAAGAGTAAGATTTTCTTTCAGCAATAAAATATCACTCCTGCATAGCATGCATGCGAAGAATTAAAATCTACAAACTGTACACACTACCAGCGTGAATTAGTGTGCATTACGATATGGAAAGAAATTGAAATTAGTCCGTTAGAAACTGCAGCCTCTATGTATTTTACTACTTAGGATAATACGAATCATCACCCAGTCAGCTGCATACTCACTATTGCGATCGCAATGTTCATAAAAGTAAAAGTTAAAATCTTGTCACATTATACAGAAAATTAGAAAAAAACATTGAAATGTTAAATGTTCGCAACTTAAAAAATATTGTAACATGAAATATACACAACTTCAAAATTACTGTAACATGATATATATATATACTTAATAAATATTGCAAGACAAAATACAGATTTTAAGTCACGGTAACTTGCATGAAGTCGTGTAAACAGTGTACACTCTTGACTCGCGTATAGAAAATGTGACAACATTTCAAGAATGGGCAACATGCACTTTATTTTACTGCCAGTTGTTTTTTCCAAACATCATAGCACTAGTATTGTACACAAACAGTCTCATGGTTGAGAAATTAGCCTAAAGAAAAATATGAAAAATGAATTTTTTTTTGAACGCGTGTCAAAACGTGCCTGGAGCACCAAATTCCACTGTATCATCCCTGCACAGACACAAGCCTGCCCTTCCCTTGTTTATGTATGCGAATGCCACACAGCATGTTCCACATTGTCACGTCAGCTATGCTATCATTAACGTACCAGCGTGTATTAAACAATGTATTGCACCACAATGTACTAACACTTTACAATAAACACCACAAAAATACACATTACATTAAAATACCGAGAAATATAGAGGCGAATGGCCTACACGGCAACAAGCGTAATTTAAATAAAGTTACATTGAAACTTATCGTTTGTGCTTGCGAATATAATTTAATGAAAATAAAAGAGTAATAAAAATTATGTATTCATATACTGTACACTGTGTATGTATGACAATGACATACGTAACAATGCAGCATAGATGTATGTAACCTTACACTTGCGGACATTCTTCAAATTAAAACATCGTCATAACACCACGTTTATTTTACTAAACTCTGATTTTCACATTTACCTTAGTATCAAAAGTAAAGGATAAATATAACACCAGCAAATAAACTCTGTGGGACCGCGGCATCTGAAAGTTGCTCAATTAGCAATAATGATTTATGTTGTCATATTGTTATGAAATGCATTTCAGGGGCGAAACATCAGTGTGAGACGATAAAACAGTTACACGAGTAATGTTTTAAAATGTCAAAAAAGTCACGAAACCTTGAATTGCATGCAGTCATTTAGACATTAACGTGGTGATCGAGCATACCTGATTGTGTGACTCAGCAAACATACTAAACTAGCAGTCCCCCGCGGCTTTACTCGCGAGCAGTATTCATAACTGATAATATTTACTTTAATTGTAAAACCTCTTTGTACACCAGACTGGTACTTCAAACATCAAGTGTTGCGATGTACAAACTGCTAGTTGAGTTATCTCTGCAGCAGGATAAGTAGATATAGCTGTTCACGCGAAAAATCAGTCTTTAAGTTTGTCCCTGCCACTAACAACGACTTGACCTGGGCCTTATTTATAGCACCGCAAAGTTGACGTTATGGGTACTTATAGACTCTTAAATTATCAGAGGTTAATCGAATGAAAAACGTCTGATTTTCCTTTTGCACAGCCATTGGTGACGGTGGCCTTAATTACATATTTTCAAAATATTCGCTTGAAGTGTAATTCCATTAGAAAGCTTTGGTGGGAAAAGGTTTCCCGGAAACGTATTTGGTGCCCCAATCTTGAGATTAGTGAGGTGCTATATGTGAGCTGATGTTGTCGAGGAACCTAAGTGGAAAGTGAACTGCATAATAATCTATTTTACCCCATTTAAACGACTACATGCAAATTTCACTATTTCGATCTGCCGTGCAATTTTTGTGTGTCAGAATTGAATGTTCGCACGCAGCTTTTAACGGAATTCTAGCCCAGAACCTCCGGAATGTAGACTTGAGCTACGAACAACTGCGTCACGTAACGTCAAAATAAATATTAAAAACAAATTTAATTTAAAAAATTTAACATTTAAGTCCTTGGCTCATAGAGGTTGTATAACACCACGTTTCGACGAGTGAAATTCCTATATAATTGATTTCTCGCTGGTCGTATTTGCTTTTCGGATCGTCTGCCTTTAAAGTTTACAAATTTAGATATGTTTCTAGCAATAAAGTTATCTTAAAAAGTAAAAAAAATAACTCACACAAAAATTGTTTAATACTTTCGTAAGCATCACTCTCACGCGAACAACACCTCAATATCTCTACTGGTTTGATAGATATCATGTGTTGAAGGAGAACATATGTCATGCTTTTTCGCCATTTTGGGTATCGAATTTCGAAATACTTTAATTGAACATTTTTGGCATTTCTATAAGCATCCCATTTAGGTGCAAATCACGACGTTAAGCCGTTCAGTCGAATTGAAATCAAGCATTCATTGAAAAACACATATGACCCCTGCACAGTACTGATTGTTCGAATTTCGGAAAATCTTATAATCCATTTCGATCATTTTGGTAATCATCTTGAAACAAAAATTAACTACATAGCTTGACGGGTTCGATAGATATCGAGGATTTATCAAAAACATATTCAAGGTCTTTTCAACTTCTAAGAGACTTAATTTCGATGTACCCTTGTACCACATTTTAGACTACTTAACTGGTGTCTCTAGGATGTGAAAAGCACAATAGCCCCTTGAGTTCAAGATATATCGACGAATAATTAAAAACACATTTAACCATTTTCACACCCCTTTTCACCACCTTAGGTGGCGAATTTTGTAAATACCTTAAATAATTTTTCAGGTATTTGAGTAAGCATAAATTTTAAACGAAAATCACGTCGCTATATAAAAATCTATGGGATCGATATGTATCGATTGTGAATCGAAAACACATTTTACACTTTTTTACCTCATTTTGGCTGATTTCGGAAAATATACTTAAATGTTATTTGGGATATTTACAAAATCATCAATCTAAAGCAATGAGCAATTTGACATCTCGATTGGTTCGACAGACATGGAGGAGTAATCGAAAGCACATTTCACGTATTTTCACCTGCTTAATTAAAGAATTTCGAAACATCTGAAATCCTATAATACATATTTGTATACGTAACCAATTGAAGTAAAAATCAAGACGGTAGTCAATTGTGCTTCATTGATATAGACGATTAAAAAAAAAACATTTTACTTCTTGGGGGTCGAATTTCAATAAATCCTTAAACCACTTTTTAGGTATTTACGTAAGCAGTATTTTGAAGTGAATACCAACTCTCTATCCCGAAGGATTCGATAGATTACGGTAGTTAATCGGAAACGCATTTAAGGTCTTTTCACCACCTAAACAGGGGCGTCATTTGTGGGTTCAAGGAGGGGGCAAATATCCTCCCCCCTGGATTAAGAATTTTAAGTGTATACAATAAATTTTTTTAAATTTTGTTATTTAAATATTGCTGCCTTTAAAACATAAAACTTAAGTTTTAAGTTTCTAATTTTTACATGCTTAATTAATATAAAAATGCAGTAAGGTCACTGTCGCCAAAAAAATCTGCCCCCCCCAAGAAAAACCTGAAATGATGCCCCCGCCCCTTAAATGTTGAATTTCGAAAAATCTTTAAATTGGCTAATATGTACTTTTATGTGTGTCTTACTGAAGTAAAAATGACGATGATATACCGTCGGGTTCGAGCTCTATCGACGTTTCTTCGGAAATACATTTCGCCACTTTTCACCCCCTTAGAGGTCGAATTTAAAAAAAAAATCCCTTCTTAGTGCTCGCGTACGACCTTTCGGGAAACCCCACAAAAACATTTCACGATTCTAGGTCCAGCGGTTTGGGATGCAGTTTGATATGTCAGTCAGTCAAGGTTGTATTTTATATACAGAGATAAATCTCGACTGGTTACTTAATATAACACTCTTTGGTTATGTTAAATGAAAGTTTCCGATAGTTCATCACGCAGGAATATAATAGCTTTGAATGTTTATTGCAATGTGTCGTCCAGTCTGCTGTCTGTGACGTTGTTGTCTTGTCTTGTGTCCAACATTGTCTTCGTCTCAGTATTATTGTTTGTGCTGTCTTAACTGTGGTATCATGAGTTTTTCAGATTATTTGGTTTGTCTTTCCATTTTTTTTTTATTTTTCAATGTATATTTTACTTTTCCTTATTTATTATTGACTATTCGCTTGTGAGATCTTTCATAGTTGTTTTGGTTTATGAATGTGATGACTGCAGTCAACTAAGCTGTTTATACTTTTTTCTCTCTCTCTAGTCTCATATTAGAACTCTAGGACCACATAATACTGCAACGGTGTGTCCTCAACAGTACAGTAGGTTATGCTCGAATATGCTGTACGTTGCATTACATTTAAGGATATTTTATTAGGTTGGTAGATAAGGAAACCACAATACAAATGTTAGTATGTGACGCTGGTATAGCTGGCCACTTCTAGCACCTGAACATTATGTCTCATAGAACGAACCTTGCTGGCGTCACGAAGATATTGGGCCTAACGAAGAACTGTGGCACAGGGTTTCCTGTTGTTTCCAGTAAACGCTGCCGTTTCCTGAATAAAATACAGCTGTGATAATTTATCTGAATAAATATTACCCTACTAGTTTTGCGTTTGACAGTCACACAATCAGGTTCAACAAAGGTAACTATCATTCCTAGAAAAAAAATATGTATACATAGTGAAAATTATATTTTTTTAATATGTAGAAGTGGCTCAGTAGCGCTTTTTCTTAGTTGACGTAGGACGTTAATCAGCACTCACGTAATTTATTAATGTAAAATACAAAACTCTCATATTACCAAGTTTGTTTGATATGTAATAATTGAACTATGACATTAGTAAAATACTTATTTTGCTCGGTACTCCAAGAACTGAGTTCCTTTTCTTTTCTTGCGACGCGCAAAAATGTGCAGGTTGTGTTTATGACCTTTCATGTAGTCTACATCCATAACAAAAAAATATTCAGTTAGGCCTAAGCCTATTATTATTTGGACGAAAATTCTTGAACACTAACAAGATCAACTGACACATGAGAAGAAATCAGCGTGGCTCAGCACGGGTGTGTAATCGAAGAGATAACAGGTGTGCGTGTCCTTCACTGCCTTCCCCTACAATAATAGCTCACCTCCCCATATCTTCCTAGCTCTTCCCCACGCACCAGCCAAGCCCACGCCTTCTGTCCGTTATTCTCGCTGCATCGGCTCGTCGCAGCGAACCCTGACTCTCGTCAGGGCTTGAATTCGCATAATAGAAACGTTTTTCCTCAAAATTTTCAACAACTATCACAGTGTTCCTACACATCATGATGTTCCTAATCGTAATGCGCATGTTTGTATGAAATTAATTTTCTTTGAACATTTCACACAAAAATCTTTTTTCTGTTGAATTAAACCACGAATAACTAAATTTTAAAATTTTATAATACACAAATGCTTTCTTACAAACACAGTTAATTATGTGAGTTCGTCACAAATGACTTTAGTATGAATTTCCATTGTTAGGTTTCACAATAAAATGTTTTCTCCTGAACACTTGAAAACTTGCCAAACAACAAAGGCAGATTTGATACAGAAGACACTTAAATTATTTCAATCTGTCTTCCAGGCAGACTGTATGGCTATATGCCCACTCAGTGGAAACATAAATGCGCCCTTTCTTCAATAGACGTAGCCAGAGATTTTCAGTCATGGAATGCATGGCATTATCTTCAAGTTATATGTAACCAGTAATAACAATTTGAGACGAGTCTCATTTAACTCGACCTACAGAATACTACCAGATTTTCTGTTTGCTATATTCTCTACTTTTGAGAACTGTTAAGTCCGTGTCACTTGAGGGGGAATTTGGGTACTTGGATTTCCTACCTTGTTGTTGCATGCATGGCTGAGACACGACGAAGTTTCCTGGCGAGGAACAACGGTGATACCAGCTGGGCGGCCCCGATTCCCATCGACTTGGCTTCATGACCTCGTGCAGCGAAATGACGCAGGACGCGTTTGCTGCTGTTCTCTACGCCTTCGCCAAATTGTTTGCTGGTGATGACGTCGATGCTTTAGGCACTCATTGGCTTGGCGTAATCAGCCGAACCCTGTGCCAAAGTTTGCCGAAGATTGCCGAAGCAAGGGGCTAGTTTGATATGCCCGCCTGTTTGCTGATTTGGCGAGCTACCTGACATCATCTGACGGGAGCGACGTTCTCCAGGCTGCCAACTGTAGTGGTGTTTCTTGGTATCACCCCATGTCCATCTTGGCGCTGTGATTTCGACGACCTTCTCCAAGAACTTTCGAGATGTTTCTCATTGGTCAATCAATCCAGAGGAGGTGGCAAGGACTGGTATGAATACTGGTGCCGGACGTACGAAAGGCAGAGATGGCCGGGGCTTTGGGAGAGCTCAGGATTGCTTAAATTATGTATTTGAATTCTATTTATTGACTGTTACTATGCCCGAGGAAGGTTCCATGTTAATAATGGGAATTAATTATTGCGGTTAGATCAGAGTTGTTTATATTTCTCGGGGCCGTTAAATGTATGGTTGCTCGCTTGTTTGTATAACTTTCAGGGGCCAACTTAGTATTTCCGATTGTTTTATATCCATTTTGGGTGTGTCTTCGTGTTTTGGGCTAGTAACAGTATATTATTTTTGTATAGATTTATTGGTAAACTTTGAGTCAGTATATACTTGAGACAAATGTAACTCTTGGAGAAGTTAAATCATATTATTTTGAACTTGGGTTTTTTTCCAAATGTTACTGGGACTATATTTTTATAACTGTTATAAATTTTTGTAAACATTTACTTTGCCTTGGTAGCAGCTATGTATCTGATTATTGTCTAGTCACGTGTAAAATTGAAACTTGTAATTCATATTAGGGCATAATTTATGGTTAAAAAATGAGAATCTAGCCCATTTAAATAAATGGAAAAAACTTAATTCTTTAATACTTCATTTATATATGTAGTTCTTTATGCACTGCTACCACTATCGAGCACTTGTGATTATTTATGTCTTCAATTTTTATTTAGTATTGTAATTCCTAGAATTCAGGGTTACAAATTTTAATAAATATAAGTAATATGTATGAAAAAACAGGAAACAGGTTAAATGAAACATTATGCCTTCGTTGGTTGTGCCATTAGAGAAAGGCTGCTGGAAGTATGCTATCATATTTTTTAACAAGATAGCGCCGACGTGAAATCTCTTTTTTTGTTAGATTTGTCAGTTTAAAATAATTTTCATTACTTTAGTACCATACCATACACTGAGAGAAATAATTGTTTTAATATGCTATGTATTTGTTTGGGTGATGTTTGCTTCAGCTAAACAATATTTTGTTGACAATACCAAGCATCGAGTCCTCCAAACAAATGAAATTATTTCCCTTGACCAAATCATTTATTTCAACGCACTTCATTTGTGCCAAACATATGTTTGGTTACTATAGGACATTGAATACATATTTTGTGTAAACAAACAACTCGTTACAATTTGTCAACCAAACGCTATGTGCTTTGAACCAATATTTTTTTTAGATGGACTACCTCTCGCCACCCACCAAGGCGATCCGTGTTCGATTCTTGGCGGAGTCGTTCCCTGGATTTTCGCATGTGGGAATCGTGCCGGACGACGCCACTGGTTGGCGGGTTTTCTCGGGTATCTCCCGTTTCCCCCGCCCATTCATTCCGGCGCTGCTTCACACTCACATCATGTCACCCCCACTACCGCTGAAGACCTCGATGTTAAGCGCTGACCAAAATCACTTTACTCACTCACTCGATGGACTAAATGATTTTGTTGGCGAAACTATATCCATTTGGTTGACTTGCGGAAGGTGGCCGACTGGCGTGCGTGAGCAATAAGACGGCGAACACTGTATACCTCAACTTCCAAAATATAAGTTTGTGCGACAAGTAGGGCGTCTAAACTGTTAATCAGCACAATTAAAGGTTCTTAATTTTTAGCTATAACAATTTAAAAGTGGCTAATTCGATTTACCGCACAAAAAATTATATAAAATTGAAAAACACAGCAGCTGCACGTCTCGTTATTTATGCTACATACTGTGGATGGCATTCACTTTGATAATATTATTTGACGTCGTTTGCCTTTTCGCAGACGGAAAACAATCATGTTTGAAAATAAACCAGTACAACCGTGATATAATATCAGCTATCCCTATACAAATAACAATCCTTTTGTTCCAGAAGCACTCGCAGCTGAGTTGGTTAGTTCATGAATAAAAGGAAGCGAAGACAAGGATTATTGGATGAAATCCTGCCACAATATATGCAAATATAATGTTTACGTTTTAAAATATCCCAAATTTTTTTAAGTTAAAAAAAAAAATTTTTTTCTTTAGTTCTTAAAATATTGCTTGTGCATTTGATATGTCCTATGAAATATTTTATAACCAGCTAAATATTTGGTACTGCTAACAAAATACATCAATTTGACTTAAACAAATCAAGGAAGCAAAATAACTGTGTAGGAGCACACAAATAATTCTTTGCTCCTATGCAAACAGATAATGTGGTTGATTCAACAAATTTTAATTTGTACCAACAAAATTTTTCTCATTATAGCTACACATGAGCGTACATTAAAAACCTTTCGTGTAACAAAAATTTCAAATTATTTGCAGAAATGACAGTAAATTAGTTTTGCTATTAAATGTCAGTTGTCTGAATAAATTTTCATTTAAACACGTTGCTCTAAGAACTGTGAAAGTTTAATACCATTCTGCAAATTAATACTGGCTCAATGAAATATATATCACTAGCCGAGCATAACGGAATACCTAGTTCATGGAAAATTGTCAGTTTCGGTTTTATTGATGTGTGTCATATTATTAATTTCTAATAAAAAAATCTGTAAGATATAACACATAAATTGGGTCTTATATATTTTCAAGACTTAATAATTAAAAAGAAAGCATGTTCTGTGATACATTATTTGCTGTTGTGGTTAACTTAGTCTATCCTGTTCTTTAAAGGCAAACCAAGAAAAAATAGCAAGAATGGTAATTTTTAACATGAAGACTTCATACACAGATTCGTACAAAATTGGCCATTTCTTTTCTACTGGCATGACACAATTAGCTCCTCCAAGTACCCACGTCCCCCCAAAGTTTCTTTAAGCTTCTTTCACGGAAGTAGGGACGTGCCAACTTGTTTGTGATTGGAAGGGCCAAATAAAAAAAACTTGCCATATGGTTTTGACACAATTTGGATTTATCTCGTGTTTCTTATTTTTCCATTTTTCCTTACAACATATCAATAAACCAATGTTCTTCTGAAATGCTAATGTAGGAAAAAGAGGATTGCGAGAAAAGGAATAGTATGCGAGAGACATATATCCCTTCCCTTCTCCTTGTTTATTTAAGGGTTGGGCCGTCGCCTCCCTCACCAAACCATCATCATTTTTGGCACGGCCTTGCGCAAAAGACTATGATACTGGGTCTGGAGAGATGTTTGACGTATTCATTCGATACCAAAAACAGATGCACGAAAGTATTGAACTTCAAAATATTTTAATACTTAAACATTCATAAATGCACGCATCTACAGGGACAATTCTGCAAATTTCGATCAATTTTGGGTTCAACCTTATGATGTGTTTGTGGGATAGTAATACTTACCAATGTTAACCACTTTATACAAAATCATTGTTTAAAATTTATTGTTAAGAGATGCGGCAAAATAAAATTTTTTACCATTATGTTCACATATAACTGACATAGATACATTAATTGTGTTCTCAATACCTATAACTCCAATTACATTTTTGTCGTAGATTTATTCAATCACAGCAGTTATTAATTTATAAACGTTGCTAATATGAAGTATTAGTACTGAAAATTATACAAATTATTAAATGTTATGTGTGTGAAGTTAAATGTATGAGAACACAACATACTATTATTATTACAATAATTACATAATTTTTGTAGGCCACTGTAAAGAATTAAAGCAAATTTTTCTGAATGAAATATTATTCAATTGAGTATATTTACCTGAAAGGACATCTTTGCTGCTAACTGTATGGATAAGCTCAGATTTCACCTCTTGTAAAAGCCACTCCATTATATTTCCATTGGCACCTAAAAAAATTAATTACACTATTGGTAAATTAAGATTTAATTCAGAAATGTATAGAAACGGGAACACAAAATATATAATGATGCTATTATCCTAATGTTTGATAATAGTTTAATGTTTTTATGATAGACAGGACTTGTGAACAGTGAGAACATTCATAACAGAAACGTGTCGATACTCATATCATGTTACAAATTTGAAGACTATCGATGCAGTAGTAAGTAGTAATCGAGTAGTGAAATGCATGACTAACAACTGCATGCATTGTTATTTAAAAAATCGGAGGGCAAAAAAATTGGTGTCAAGGTAATCAATTTCATTAAAAAAAACGATGACGATACTGTATTAAACACAACTCCCATAACATTATTTAAACAACGAGGCACCTAAGGAAATTTAGATTGAAAACGGGTTTTCTGAAGAAAAATTTTATACACAAGTGAATGAAAGTTATGTTGCAAAATCAAAGTTTTGAGCAGAGTGGCATTAAAGTTTGTTCCATCTATATCGAACAATGTAACGTAACTAGAGGCACGTAAATTTCGCAGATTCATCTGGCAGCAGCCTAGACTTGTCAGTCATATGCACCCACTGGCCACAATCGATTATCTATTGGTTGATAACCGTACAAGCAGGTAGCAAGCGATAGCACTTCGCATTATTTCCTTATTTACTACTGGCTTGCAGTAGTCAAATGGCGTGTCGTAACAACCGGCAGCAAGTCACAGACATGACAATCAAGTATACATAATTGGCGTTCAACCTGACCTGGAATGTATCTGCGAAATTTACGTACCTCTAAACATAACCCCTTCATCAATTGCTGTATCTAGAGAAATGCTGATTTTCTGTGAGATCTGAGGTTTATTTGAAAAGTAGGTACACAAAACATTTATTCATGTAGCAAACTGGGTTTTTTAAAATGTGTAGCATAACAACTTCATCCACTTGTGTCTTCAATTGTTAAATGGGTATTTTGTATAATGGAGCAGTTACACATATGAGATTATGGTTGATAAAGAAATCTATATATTTAGTAATAACAGCGTACAATAGACGCTCAAACGACTGATGTTTAGTATTAATCAAGCAGCTGACTGCAATCCTGTGCGAAAGTTTTATACAGTGCATTGGTTACTTCGATGTTTAAGAAACAAAAATAGAGTTGGGTGGCCACCCCAAATCCCCATGTTTTCACAACAAAAAGTAATTCAGTACCATTGCATCATTAATTTTGATGTATGTAAGATGCCAGCGAAAATTGGAAAAATTATTGTAAAGAGACAGTGCTCGGCCATGTGCAAGCACCGCGACGATAAGCAAAACCTACCTCTACTCCTCTCACTTCCGCCACTCTCGGCGCAACGTTGGCTTTCCCTTTTTCTTTCTGCTGACGTAATGTGTTTTCTGGGATGCGAGCAGTGGCCGTCACCTTAAGCCATACTTAAAGAGCACGCGCCTAGGCCATTCTCGAAGGTAGTCCTAACACCTGGACGTTTTGCACAGCTTCAACTGGCATCGTTACTAAACTGTGAGAAAGATCTGGGAGTCGTCGTGGCCGGGCATGAATAACGTTCACACAGCCAAATAGTCAGAATAGTTTGAGAATTTAGCTAGTGTGCGTAAGTTGCGGAGGTGACCTTGACAGCGAAGACGACATTAGTGAATATAATGGAATATAATGGTGTTGGCAGGGAGAGGCACAGTATCAGTACAAGCGGCAACAGTGTGGCAAGTACATATGGTGGCACAATTGTTGGTGATTTTTAAAGTGCATTTGTGTGTGTGATAGATGAGCATGTTCTGTGTACGATATGGTGTGTGTACGATGAAAGATATAGCCAACGTGATTATCTGTTACTATACAGATGAAGAGTAAGGCGTGGCAACAAGTGATTGACTGGTACATAACAAATTTAAAAGTAACAGCAACGAATTGAAGGGATAGGGAAGCGAATGTGTGTTAAGGACTTTACTGCCACACATACCCAGTGTCGCATCGCTCTTATGTGCACGGTGCTTAAATTATGCACGATGATATTGTCACGACGCTAATTTTCGGGCTTTTATTTATTTATTTTTTTTTTTGTTTTTTTCTTCTCATCCATACTCGAAACAGGCGGTAAGGTTATTTTGGTTCGTATTTTTAAAGAGTATTCAGTTCTTGGGAAGTCTTGGCTTTACAGTTAGAATTGTGGAAATCTAGAAAGTTCTCACACAGTCTTTCAGGTAGAATTTTTGTAGTTCACTGTTCCTGGTAGCCTGCAGAGTTAGTTGCCACTGCAGTGCTAGTGAACTCCATTGTGGACAGTGTCCTGGTAGTGTGCGTAGGCCGATGGCCTTGTGTTAGGTTGTAGGTAGGTGGGGGGTGTGGTGATGGACGTTTCGGTGTCGCCGGGCGGTCGTGTGCTGTGGGTCCTTCTGGTACCTTCGGCGTGCGGCGGCCTACCTGGAGCACTGGACGCCTCTGTCAACACTCCCCCGCTCCCCTGTCCCACATTACCAGCTGTTGGTAGGGCCGACGCACGGGCAAGAAGTGCACTACAGCACATTTCTGTCGTTCTGCTCTCGGACAGTCCCCCCGCCCGTGACGTCAAACATCGCTGACGAGTGAATGCCCTGTGGGACAGAGAGGGTAGATGTTGCGCCGATCTGGAATGGTCGCTGCTGACCATTCCAGGAAGGTAAACCATGGAAGGTTCTCGACGGCGCAACCAGTAGTTATAAATACCTGCCAGCCGTGTTTTGGCGCGCTCTTTTCCGCTCTCTTCTCTTTGGCTCTCTTTTGATCTCTCTTTTTTTGGACACTTAGGAGACATGGCGATGCCCCGATGGGCGAGGCGTAAGCCTAAGGACTCGGGCTGCCAGATGGCAGGAGTTTGAGTTTAGTTTGTTAGTTTTTGTTTATTATTACTATTAATTTTTAGTTTCGGTTAGTCGTTTATTTATTTACGGATAAGAAGACTTCGTAGCCCTGAGATGGATGAGACTTCGCTGGACAGGAACATCAAAATGATAAGTATTCTATCATGTTATTATTTTATTATTAATTATAATTGTTTCTCCTTTAGATTTCATGTTCAGCTTTTATTATAATAGTCGTGGATACGTTGACGCGGTTATTTGTTGTTGGCCAGTACAATTGCATTTTATTAATTGTTCTTAAATAATGTAATAACCTCGGGATTGTTTTGTAATGTCAGAAACCACTTTACTGTGTAGTATCCTTTCTTTTCTAAATGTAATATCTGGTCACAGTTCATCACATTTAAATAACAAATATTTTTACAAATTATACAATTTTGTTTTCATTAATGTAATATTTATTTTTGTAAAAACATTTTATTTTAATCTTTTGTAATAAACTACAATAATTTGAATTCACTCTTTCATTTCAAGTAGTCGAACTGTAGTCCCCTTTAACATTAATTGATAGCCCCTAATTGCAGAATGTGTATCTTGATTTAAATATTTATTTTAATAACAATAGATGACTATGGATGATAAGCACATGCACGATCCGTATTGGGACGTTAGTCTATGTTTCGATCTTCTGTACCCCTCGCAATAGATAGTTTGCCGAGCGGAGTTATTATTTTGTTTCAGTTAGTTTGTTGAGCTCTACCATACATTAATACTTTATGATTGTAGCTAGGCTGTAAGGTGGAAATTCTATCTTTAAAGTGCTTGTTTGTTTTATTTTACTTAAGAAGCTACGTACCGTATGAATACCCCCCAGTGATGTTTTAATAATTACAGAGTTTATTAATCTTTATTGCTTATCGTTATGTTTCAGTCAAATGCTTGTTTTATTTACTAGTGATGTTTATTTTCTTTCCACCTTGTAGTCTTGCGTAGCTTAATAATTAAGATATACTTTCATCCCGCAGTTTACATTCAATACTTTAGCTACAAACAAGGTATAACAAAACTATCAACAACACGACACTCCACATATGTTTAACTATTGAACACTGTCTATTATTTTTACTTTATTTATTTTACTACGCCCAGCCTCGTGACATGTTTTTGGTGGAGGCGCCTGGTATGGACTATTAGTTTCCATCTTGTATTGTGCTGTGCTTAGTTTTTATTTTGGCGAATTAAGTTTTGTTTATTTCGTGGTCACGTAATTTAATTTTAATTCACGGTGAGGTAATGTGGCTTTGGTTTTGTGAACGAGACGCGAGTGCATCGCAAAGGGGAAGCATACACATTCTAGTGGAGAGCGTAGGAATTATAAACGTAATTGTTTTTTTGTATGTTGACAGAGTGCTCCAGTGGTTCCGATTAGACGTCGTTGGATCTGGGTCAGTAGGAACGTTGCTTTTATTTTCTGTTTGTAGATGTCGTGAGTGTGCGTGTTTTTGTTTACGTGAATTAGGAGTGTTAGTTGTTCACATATTTTATTAAATAGATAAAGGATTGTTTGTAAGACATACTTCATATGTAAGTTTTTAAATGTAATTAGTTGTAAATTTATGGTGTTTTGTGTTAATTAATCAATATTTAATTCAATTTTTTTAATTCAATTTATTAGCCTCCTGATAACACAACAAATGTGTTGGAGTTGTCAAGTGATACATAGCAAATTACAAATTTAAAAACAAGTGAGATAGTTACTTAAAGAGATAAAAAATGTATATACATATATAACAATCCAATGGCACTACATATTTGTTATGAGCTATACTTAGGAAATTACTATTGTAAAAACCACAGTTTGTGGTAACAATGTGACAAACAATGTACAATAACATGTAGTACCGCAATAATACAAATGATCATTTTACAAATACAAGTAAATTTAATAGTATTCCTCAACATTATAAAGAACCTTTCCTATGAGAAATTTTTTTAAGTGCTTTTTAAAACAAGAAACAACAAGTAACTGTGGAGGAATTTGTTTATAAGTTTGATAGCTGTTATATATGGACTGTGTTTAAATTTATTTGTTCTATGAGCGATTGAATGTATATCCGTTTTGTGTCTAGTATTGTGTGAATGTATATCTTGATTTGTTAAATAGTTAATGTTTGTTAAGCCAAAGATAATTGTATGATAGATAAATAGACCGGGTACTGTTAAAATATTTAAGTTTTTAAAGTGAGGTTTGCAGGACGTTGGGACTTTTACATTGTTAATGATCCTAATAATTTTTTCTGTAATTTGAATACCCTTTTCCAGTGCTTTGATGCTCCCCAAAATATTATTCCATATGCCGATAAGGAATTTACATTTGCAAAATACAGAGTGCATACAGTATCCAATGAACAGGTTTTTTTAATTGAATAAAAAGCAAAACATAAGGCACTCAATCTATTACACAGTACCATTGTGTGTATTTTCCAGCTGAAGTTTCTGTCTATTGTTAAGCCTAATAATTTGGTATTGTTCACCACCGACAAGAGTTTATCATTGACTCTAATGGAGTTTTCTGTGTTTGTTTTTTTGACTTTAGTGTTATATGAAAATATAATTATGGACGATTTGGATATGTTAAGTGCTAATTTGTTAGAGTTGAACCGCGATTCCATGTCATGTATTCCTGTTTTTATGTTAATTTTTAAGTCCTCCTCATTATTTTCACTTATAATTAGTGAGGTATCATCAGCAAACATGGTTACATTTCCTGACGTTACAAACTTTGGAAGGTAATTTATATAGACAAGAAATAGCACTGGCCCCAAAATGGAACCTTGGGGAACTCCTACTTTAATAGCTTTACAGTTAGATTTATATTCAATGTGTGAAGTGATAGATTTGTTTGTTAGCTGCGTTGTTGTGATTTTTGTAAGTGCTTCGTGAGGAAGAGATATGTATTTTGCGGCGTTGAAGCTGTCGAGTTTTAAAGGTATATGTTGTGGAAGACGATTATTTAAGTGTTTATTGGGTTTGCTGTTGCGTGCAAGAGGGGCACAACAGACAGCGTTGTAGTAGAAGCTATCGTAACATGACGTTAATTGTGTTTACGAGGACGAGTTTTGAAGTCTGAGGAAATAAGAGTGCCGCAGTGTTGTTTTCGTGGTGTTTGTTTAAGGTTATAATTTTCAGTGTTGTGAAGTTAAAGTTTATTGGTCTTCGTTGTTTTAAGGTTTTTGTTGTTGTCGTTTTTGTGAGGTTATGAAGGCAGAGGGCCTATTAAAGTATTTGTTTTTTTATGTTGTCATTTAAGATAGTTTCTTACTTTTAAAGATCGGTAAGATTTAAATTGTATGATTAGGTTCTGGTAGGTTTAAGTTAAAATTAGTAACAAATTAAGTATTTTACGGTAGGAAGAGTTCAGGCAGTAGACAAAAGTAAAGTGAGTGAATAGTGCACAGTATGGACATCCAGTGAAAGTCAAGAGGAAGCAGTGCAGTGTTTTTTTATGGACTGCCATAGACAGCCAGTAATTTTTATAGTGGAGTGAGTGTTGGATGGTGTTCTCCAGCCATGGGGGAGAAACCATTTCCAACTGGAGGTTTGAAGAAGTGTAGTATTTAACATAGAAGAAGGCTGGATGTGGGGACGCCTGCATCAGGAGAGGGAGTAGTGTACTATGGTCTCCAGGCCAATGGACTCTCACCAGAGAAGTGCTCGTGGAGACAGGTTAAGGCACCTCCAGAAGAAGGCAAGTAAGTGATTCTGTTTTTGTCGTGGAGGATAAGTGTACAATAAGTAAGGTAAGGTTAGGCTATGGAAATGTTCATGTTTTGCCTGAAACTCTGTTACGTTATTTATTGTAGTTTGATTTATTAGTTTGAGTGTTTCATGTCTATAGAATTTTAATTTCAATATTTTATATGTGTGTTGAGGTGATGTCATTTTGCTTTTTGGAGGTATTGCATTGTTATCAGTTTCGTTTTGAAAGGGTTTGAAGTTAATTTGATTGGAGGCAGTTTCTGTAAAATTTTTAATGTGTTTGAGGTTATTTTTGAGAGGTTTTGTCGGAGTAAGGTATAGGCCTACTCTGGAAGGATCTTAGTAAGTTGTCAAAGTTATTTGTTGTCTAGTGGAATTTTTGAGTGACAGTTTATTGAGTATTAAGAAATAAAGAAGTAATTTTTTAGGTAGTGTATGTTTTAAGTGAGTGAATATGTCTGATGGTTAGATGTTTTGGTGATGTTGTCTTGTGTGTCGGACCCTGGTGGACAAAATGTTTTGTGTTGCACTCTGTGTCTTCACTAACTTGTTTTTGTGTTGTTATTATTTTTGTTTGCCCTGTGAATGTGGCTCTAATAGACCTGAGAAAATTAATCTTTTTGTTTTATTGTTTGATTTATTTAAATGTAATTGCAAGAGGATACAATTATATTTGTGTGTTTTGTTTGTGTTTGTTTGTTGCGTAAATTAAAAATTACGTTGTTTTAAAGACATTTTGGACAAGGGTGTTACAGATTCGAGCGATGGGGCACGAAAGAGAATATGAAGAAACTCAAGATCCAGTATCCTGTGTAAGAGGAATGAAAATTCAAGTGGACATCAGATAGGGGACTACATCTACATTTCAAATCGTCACTTCGAGGGGAAGGAGAAAATTTAAAAGCTAAGTGGAAAACAGACAGTTAATTTTGTTTAAAAGAGATTTGTAACAATAATAATAATAATTATTTTCTGTAAGACTTTTCAGCTTGATGTCCAGTGAAGGAGATAAATCTTTTATGTAATGTAATGTTTATTTTTCAGTCAGCTGTACTAGGATTGTTTTAGTTAATTTCTATTTCAGGATGGTATAGGAGATCTCAGGACTACTTGGTAATTAATAATGTATTGTTTTAAAGGGGAGTTTTTCGTTTTGAAGTTTGGATTTCTGTTTACTTTTCTTTTAAAGCAGTTAATTTGTGTGGCTAATGAGATATGACTTTTGTAGAATTTCAGAATTCATGATTTATGTGAGTTATATAATATTAGAGTTTTGTTTTGTTAGCAATGAAGTTGTAGAGTTAATTGTATTTTTTTTGTTGGTGTAGCAAACATAACTGTCATAATCAGTTTAAGATCTTTTAAATCTTTACAGTTAAATGTTTTAGTTTTGAAAAAGATTTATAATTTTGAAAGTAAAATAATTTTAAATGATGAAATTCACTATAACTGAAAAACAGGTAAATTTATAATTCTGGAAAGAATTTGCCAGTTAAAATTTTGGATTTTTGAATTTTTATTTCTTTTGCAGTCTTTGTAAAAGTGTTTATTATTTTTGCCACGCGGCAGTTACCTGTTGGTGTTCGTTCTTCTGGTGGCCTATATTTAAAATATTGGTATTGTTATGTTTTAAAACATTTAAAATTTTTGTTTCAGTAGGTTTGTCTTGAAAATGATGGGGTATAGGTAATTTGTTGTTAGGGAATTGTCTATGGGAGGTTTGCCTGGGGCATCCTACCTTTTCCCTTTCCTTCTTGGTTCGAAAGTCCATTTCGTCAACTGAAGCTGAAGTTGAATGCCAGTACTTGTTAATGAAGATTTTGGAGACTGAACTTTTTTAGCCAGTTGTTTGCCGCAAGAAGCAATATGTTGAGGCTTTGATGAACCTTTTTCTTCAGTAATAAATTTTTTTTTAAGTGTTGGACTGTTTAGACCAACTTGATCATAGAAGGTCAGAGTGGTGCAGAAGGTTCAAGGGGTGTGGTGGGGTGAACTGTTGTCGTCGTCGTAAAGGTGAATTTACCCCCACCCTGTTTTCATGTTGATGGTACACCAAGGGTGTGTACTTGAGGAGAAGTTGCGGTGAAGATGTTTGAAGTTGAAGCTGTTGTTGATGAAGATGAAGTCGTCGAGAGGTTTTTGAAGTTTTTCGCTGTGGAATGGGGTTGGCCACTAGCGGTGTGTCTTCGTGTCTGGGACAGGCAGGGCGCCGCCTCAGGAGTAAGGATGCCAAGGGGTTTGGGCATTGCCTTACTTTTAGAAGAAGTATAAAGATTTCAGGACTCAAGTGGCCGCGAAGAGGCTGAGTACCTGGTGGTGTGGCAAGAGGGGTCGCCACTGTGTGGAAGTCTGCGGGCTTCGTGAACCGAGTTCCCTCTCTCTTCCTTGATAGGTTTCGGTCCAAATAGTTCCTAACCTGTTTGTTAATCCTTTGTTTGTCTTTTGGGTGGGAAGTTGATAGTTTTGCATGACCTTTTAAATGTTTGATTTATTGTTTGGATTTGATTTTAATATGATTTCTAGTAATTTTGTGTTAAGTGAGAATGTGTAAGATAATTTTGTTTTGTTTGTGTTGAATTTATTTTGAGATTATTTGAAATGAGAGGCGCCAGTAGTAACCACCACCTGCAGTGTTAACTGCTGTAAAGGCTGTTTTGGCAAAATATTTTTTGTTGATGCATGGCATGATTTTGTTTCAGGAAAAAAATGGAGTGTGGTGTCTTTTGTACCAGTGTGTCTTGATGAAGGAGAGTTCGGAGATGGCGGCTGCGGCCCTAAAACCAACCCAGTTCGTCAAGAATTCGAGATTGAGCGGTGGAGGAGTCACATCTCATCGACTGCTTCTGTCATCAAGCGAACCACTTCAAAAAGATAATTATGGAATTTATAATTTTGTACAACACACCATACTATACATAAAACAGAAAAACTTTTTTAATGCATGTGTAATGGCCAACATTCGTATCGTTCGAGTGGGGCAAAGGTTGTTGAGTTCCCCCTATGTTAGCTCGTGATCCGCAGGCACCCGTACGAGTAAATAATGGATGTAATATTTGTTAAATGAATTAGTGGATTTGTTAATGAGAATTTGTTTTATTCTATACTGAGATAGGTCGAGGGTGGCTTGCGAGGTCGCAAGTTTTCGTGAGAGGTAGGTAGTGTCACGACGCTAATTTTCGGGCTTTTATTTATTTATTTTTATTTTTTTGTTTTTTCTTCTCATTCATACTCGAAACAGGTGGTAAAGTTATTTGGTTCGTAATTTTAAAGGGTATTCAGTTCTTGGGAAGTCTTTGCTTTACAGTTAGAATTGTGGAAATCTAGAGTGTTCTCACACAGTCTTTCAGGTAGAATTTTTGTAGTTTACTGTTCCTGGTAGCCTGCAGAGTTTGTTGCCACTGCAGTGCTAGTGAACTCCATTGCGGACAGTGTCCTGGTAGTGTGTGTAGGCCGATGGCCTTGTGTTAGGTTGTAGGTAGGTGGGGGGGGGAGTGTTGTGATGGATGTTACGGTGTCGCCGGGCGGTCGTGTGCTGTGGGTCCTTCTGGTACCTTCGGCATGCGGCGGCCTTCCGGGGGCACTGGACGCCTCTGTCAACACACCCCGCTCCCCTGTCCCACATTACCAGCTATTGGTAGGGCCGACGCACGGGCAAGAAGTGCACTACAGCACATTTCTGTCGTTCTGCTCTCGGACAGTCCCCCCGCCCGTGACGTCAAACATCGCTGACGAATGAATGCCCTGTGGGACAGAGAGGGTAGATGTTGCGCCGATCTGAAATGGTCGCTGCTGACCATTCCAGGAAGGTAAATCATGGAAGGTTCTCGACGGCGCAACCAGTAGTTATAAATACCTGCCGGCTGTGTTTTGGCGCGCTCTTTTCCGCTCTCTTCTCTTTGGCTCTCTTTTGATCTCTCTTTTTTTGGACAATTAGGAAACATGGCGATGCCCCGATGGGCGAGGCGTAAGCCTAAGGACTCGGGCTGCCAGATGGCAGGAGTTTGAGTTTAGTTTGTTAGTTTTTGTTTATTATTATTATTAATTTTTAGTTTCGGTTAGTCGTTTATTTATTTACGGATAAGAAGACTTCGTAGCCCTGAGATGGATGAGACTTCGCTGGACAGGAACATCAAAATGATAAGTATTCTTTCATGTTATTATTTTATTATTAATCATAATTGTTTCTCCTTTAGATTTCATTTTCGGCTTTTATTATAATAGTCGTGGATACGTTGACGCAGTTATTTGTTGTTGGCCAGTACAATTGCCTTTTATTAATTGTTTTTAAAGTAATGTAATAACCTCGGGATTGTTTTGTAATGCCAGAAACCACTTTACTGTGTAGTATCCTTTCTTTTCTTAATGTAATATCTGGTCACAGTTCATCACATTTAAATAACAAATCTTTTTCCAAATTGTACAGTTTTATTTTCATTAATGTAATATTTATTTTTGTACAACTTTTTATTTTAATCTTTTGTAATAAACTACAATAATTTGAATTCACTCTTTCATTTCAAGTAGTCGAACTGTAGTCCCCTTTAACATTAATTGATAGCCCCTAATTGCAGAATGTGTATCTTGATTTAAATATTTATTTTAATAATAATAGATGACTATGGATGATAAGCACATGCAAGATTAAAGATAGGAGACGCGACCCGTATTGGGACGTTAGTCTATGTTTCGATCTTCTGTACCCCTCGCAATAGATAGTTTGCCAAGCGGAGTTATTATTTTGTTTCAGTTAATTTGTTGAGCTCTACCATACATTAATACTTTATGATTGTAGCTAGACTGTAAGGTGGAAATTCTATCTTTAAAGTGCTTGTTTGTTTTATTTTACTTAAGAAGCTACGTATCGTATGTATACCCCCCAGTGATATTATAATCATTACAGAGTTTATTAATCTTTATTGCTTATCGTTATGTTTCAGTGAAATGCTTGTTTTATCTAGTAGTGATGTTTATTTTCTTTCCGTCTCGTAGTCTTGTGTAGCTTAATAATTCAGATATACTTTCATCCCCCAGTTTACATTCAATACTTTAGCTACAAACAAGGTATAGAGGGACAACAGTCAAAGCGATGTGCGCAGAACCCAATGTCAGACGACCGTCCCTTGGGCGGAGCTTGTGAAAGAGGAGGGGGTCAGTTGAGCTGTCAGGCTCTTTGTCCTTGCCTCAAAAAGAAAGGAAAAGGAGGGGATGGAATGTAGGGTTGGGAACCTGGGCGAAGGTCGTACCGAGGGGAGGGGGAAGGGACAACATGTGGCGCTGCTTGAGCTATACCAACACAACTAACTGAAAACATTGATCTGCGGTACTATGCAGGGACTGCTACTACTACACGGTCGACATTTTCGAACCAGTGAATATACATCCGCCCTCGGCCGTTGTCGGAGCTGAAATGAATA
>PNEQ01082721.1:0-22259 GCA_003012365.1 Medauroidea extradentata | reverse complement strand
CGCCTCCCTCCAAGGCGATCCGGGTTCCACGGCATGTTGCCCTCTACCTCACACCCCGCGGGGATCAAATGGTGGATAATGAAAACAGATCGAACAATAGCTTGCAATCTAGTCTGTTGTTGGAATATAACGCGACATTTGTAGGACACTACAGTGTACAGTATAAAACTAGACACGCATAGCATCTAGTATAGTTGGGAGCCGCGGTGGCCGAGTGGTCACACCATTCGCCTCCCTCCAAGGCGATCCGGGGTCGATTCCCGGCCTTATCTGTCCCCTGATTTTCGCATATGTGAATCGTGCCGAACGATGCCGCTGGTTAGCGAGGTTTCTCGGGGATCTACCGTTTCCCCCACCCTTTCATTCCGGCGTTGCTCCGTACTCACCTGATGTCACCCCTCACCAGCGCTGACCAAAATCTCTCGCTAACTCTAGTGTAGTTGTGTGTACTTACTGTTGTGTTGATGGCGTTGTTCTGCTAGCTAGTCGAGTCGAACCGTCACTGACTGAAGCGACCGCCGCTCTGTAGTCGTGTTATATACCGAGGAAAACGTGCACAAGGAAGATGTGGGTAACCACTAGTCTCTCTCTCTCTCTCTCTCTCTCTCTGCACAGCCGGCCTGCTCCTGGCCAGTGTGTGGCCTCGGTTTCCACCGCTAGCTGAGCTGCCATCGGCAAGTGAGGGGTATTCCCCAGAACATTGTGCAAATTAACAACAGTTTTATAGACTTAACTAACTTAGGAGTATATTTTCCCACAGTAAAATTCCAAAGTCGAAATTGGCTGGTTTTTCGTTCTTACAAGCTACAAAAATCAGTCCAAATAATGTTATGCAGAAATCTGCTCTGATACTACGCGTCACGGACTTAAAAAATGGCTGAAATTAATTTTTTTTTTTTTGCTACTTTAACTGGCGAAATGTGGCCATCGAACTTTCCGTCAAAGTTGGCTGGTCAGAATAAAAATAAAACCTCACAACTTGTCGATCAGCTAAAATTACATTTAATTGCAGAGCATGCATGTATGAATATTAATGTCATGATATTTCAGTTTACAATGGGCGCGATTGTGATTGAGTTCATGAGCATGTAACTATAAGGGCTACTGGAGACGTAGAACGGAGAAAAGAGTGTAAACCCTCTCGAAAATGAAAGCAGTGTTGGGAACTCCCGTGAGAGCCACACAACATGTGCAAGAACATTTAGAACCCATCCAGTTCGCAAGCGTTAGATGGAAACAGAAGACATTAAACTTCTTAACAATAAATACGATCGCGACAGTGACGTTTTCGTGACGTCGCCACCACCAACTTTATTTGAAGCGATTGGATGGATAATTTGATAGTGTGACAGATCCTTTATGGAGATAACTTCGTCCTTGAACAATGTTCGGTTTTGCACAAGTTCTGCTGTAAGCACCAGCATCAGCGGTGCTAGTTGCAAGAATTTTCCGTTGGCAAACTCTTCTAAGAAATACATGAATTTACTAACGGGATGTTCCATTTATCTTGAGGCCATTAAATTTGTAATAATCGTAACTGCAGGTAAGTATGCTAACATACATCAGAGGGTGTGATGTTATGTGAGGGGTTAGTAAATTCACTTGATGTTTGCAACGTATTTTCCAACACAATGTACATATAATTCCTTGAGGTGATAGCTTCCAACTCGTGGAACCTAACCAACACTTATTCATAACAGAAGAGTGTGTGTTTGTTGGGAGCTGTGCAATTTTGGTTCTTTTACAAACTCTCTGATCCATCACGATGAATTCCAAAGAGCAAGGAACCACTTGAAACAACAAGTTAAGACTTAAATTCAAAATTAAAAAAAAAAAAACCCTACTCACAGAATACTACATTTCAACTCGATCAGACCAGTAAAATTGCTCACATACTAAAAAAAAAAAAAGCTGATAATCTTTAAACGGCTAAACAGGTTTCCTTGAATCATAGCTAGGAACACTCTCGATCAAGTCAGCTTTCAAACAAAAGATACCGCATCAAAATAGATCAATTCGTTGAGGAGCTACGATGCCACACACAGACACGTCAGACTTATAATACCCTTCTCTTTGCGTCGGGGTTAAAAACATATTACCTTTTAACTTGGTTGGCCACAACAAACCTTTGCAGCGTTTCCACGGTAACTGGAACATTTTGCAGAATTAAATCCTGTACACACTATCTTTAAAAGTGCGTGGCAGGTAAATAAACACTGAAAACATAAATCGATTTCTACGCTTTTTTCGAAGCCAATGTAGATAAAATACTCTATGACAATCCTAGATAATGGTATTTGCCAACTTTATGAGTAAATATTTATCCAGAATTACTATGTAGTTACGCGCGATCTCTTGCACCGCAGTTAAATGCACGAGGTTCCGACGTCAAGATTGTGCCTCAGAAGTTCGTAACACTGGAAACAATTTTGTAACGTTTGCTGAAACTATTGTCTAGGATTGCTATTGTTTAGTTTTCACAAATTGGCTTCAAGAAACCTACAGTTATAGATTAATGTTTTTAGAGTTTAATTATGTACCACCCCCCTCTTAAGGTCATGATTTTTCATTTATTTCAAACAATTGCAAATAACTTGAATATTTTTTAACCAAACGCTTTGAAAAAATTTGAGACTGAGTACAGTCATATGAAACTAATTTTTCCAGAGAGTTTTTTTTTTTTTTTTTTTTTTTTTTAATAATGCACCGTTTGATAGCAAACAATGATTTTGCATAACTTTGGCTTATTTTAACTACACAATATGTAATATTTCAGGGGCAAAAATCTAAAAATCCGTTTGGTGTATTGCAACAGAATAATTCAGGTACAAACAATGATATATGTGTTAAAACTGCCGGAGTGAATTTTTGATGTATGTATTAATTTGTGTTAAAAAAAAATAATGTTTTCGAAACCACTGCAAAACTAAAGGGCGAGGCCTTAATTCTTTACTAAATTCCTTACACACCTCTGTTCATAAACATCGATAGCGATTTCATATCAGAATAATGTAGCAAAACTTCTGTGTTACGTACACACTATCATTGTTTACTAGCAACTTTCGGTAAATAAAGAAGAAAAATATGTTTGTGATGTTGGTTGCTATGATATATAAAGTATAACTGTAGAATACGAATACTATTTCACAAACAAGACAATCACGTGACTCCCAGATAAGTTACATTATCTTGTATTATTTAGGTTTTAATAACTCCGCCAGCCGTTATTTAGCAGGAAACAAGAATTTTATTTATATTCAAGTCACATTGGTAACCCTGCTTGCGTACTTCACAACAGCCGCGGCTGTAGTGTGCATTGCGCATGAACATACACTACGATGACAAATTAGGTACGGAATTGTGTCTGGAACCAGCGTAGTTGCGGTACACATTGTCGCAGTGCTACTTGTGCATTGATCCCCGTCAGATCGGTTTTACGGTTTTTCTTATAAATCAGGGAATAGGCACATTGTTTTACATTTTTCACGCTGACAAAGCATATTTTATAGTTTCATTCTCTTTTTGGAATCCATATGGCATTGTTTCTGTTAATTTTGTGGCCTCTTTAGTCGCTCCCGTAAATAAAGCAATTTTTCCTTTTCAGCTGTTTCCCGTTGCAAAATATTGGATATATTATGGTTCCAGCAATTACACAAAATCGATTAAGTTTGTATCAGTGCCTTGTCGTGACAAAAATGTTGATACATCGACTGGAACAAAAGTTATCGAGAGGAAACAGATAAATCCAAGGTGGTAGGGAACAATACCCCTTAAGTATGGAATTCTGTACTGAAGTATGGATAGTGCGGTATGTACCGGGTTTGACGCTGGAATCACAATGGCTCAACAGACGCGACGCGAATAACAAAACATGCCAGCCAATGAGCGGCAAGGTTTCTGACGTCAGCGCGCCGGTCTCGACGATAATTGCCTGACGTCGCGTCTTTCGCGCTGTCGTAGTTTCTTCACGAACCTTGCGACGGCCGCCTCGTGGAATATCTCGCCGACTCGCCATACTTGTGTTCTGCGAGCAAGATTTCTGTGGGCGGCTTCAACTGCGCCGCACGTGCATTAAGAATTTTTTTTTTTTTCTTTTTGCGAAACTACTGCCCTGGCCGCCGAGCGTCGTAACCAGATTACTTGAAAATTGCTCATTGTACATACGAATAGTGTGTGTACTCATTTTAGATTCACCGCTACTGTTTTAAGAGGGCGTGGTACATAATTCATCGGCAAAGGCATTAATCTATAACTTTTTCTTGAAGCCAATTCGCGAAAATTAAACAATTACAATCCTAGACAATAGTTTTAGCCAACGTTATAAACAAAATTGTTTTCAGTGTTACGAATTTCTGAGGCACAATCTCTGACGCCGGAACCTCGCGAATTTAACTCCGGCGCAAGAGATCACAACGAATTAGTAATTCTGGATGAATATTTACTCATAAAGTTGGCAAATACCATTATCTAGGTTTGTCATTGAGTATTTTATCCACATTGGCTTCGAAAAAAGCGTACAAATAAATTGGTGTTTTCAGCGTTTATTTATCCAGAACGCCTCCCACCAAGAAGATCCGGGTTCGATTCCCGGCGGGGTCGGTCCCCGGATTTTCGCATGTGGGAATTGTGCCGGACGATGCCGCTGGCCGGCGGGTTTTCTCGGGGATCTCCCGTTTCCCCCGCCCTTTCATTCCGGCGTTGCTCCGTACTCGCATCATGTCACCCCTCACCACCGCTGAAGACCTCGATGTTAAGCGCTGACCAAAATAGCTCACTCACTAGCTGCTGAAATTGTGTGTTTTTTCGCAGTCTTTTTAAGTTAAAATATATTTTAAAAACTATAGACGGGTACAGTACGCTAATTATATTTAATACTACGTCATAAAGTGTTAGGGTCACCACTGGATGTCTCATGGAGAGTAGTCTGGTAGAAGACTGCAGGCCAGTTAGTGACTAGAGCCTAGAGGCTAGTGAGAGGTGTGATGTACACGCTGTGTCGCCTTTATAGCTTCCACGCTTCTAGGACTGGAATACACACGTTCACCCAGGCAGCTACCTTAAGTGTGTTCAAGTGCGATATTTATATGAAGTATTGTTAGTTCTGTAGACGATACTTATGTGTGAAGTTTCCTCTTACGAAACAATTTTAGCTCTCATAGTTTTCTCATAACGGTGCGTCAAAGTCAAAATGTACATGTTCTGCTGCCATGCAAATAGTGAAAACCAGTTGACTTATTTATGCATGTGAAATAAGTCTCAGTGAAATAACATACTATGTGCTATAACGAAAGATTTGAAAAAATCCCACGAACTGTTTTGTATCTTAAAAAATTCGCTGAACTTGCAACATTTTTCTGTAATATTGCAATTTTTTTAAATTCAAATATTACGTTGTGTGTTTTTTTTAAATGTTTTATTGCATAGATCATGGTATGTAAGTTCACAGCGAATTATTTCATTTAAGTAGGTCAGTTGAATTTCACTGTATGCGTGGCAGTGTAACAAGCAGATTTTGACTTTGGCATCCAGTTATGAGAAAACTAAGAGTAAAATGGGCTCACAAGTATCGTCTATAAAACTAACAATATTTCATAAAAATAATAAATTATGATTTTATTGCACTTGAACAGCCTTAACCTTGGCGTATAGTTGCGTCCAATAACAATGTAGGTTCAATCGCTTATTCACGTTGAGGCGAATTACAGACGATAATATTGCACACTGGTTCAGTAACTTGCACATAAGGGCGATGTGACCTTTGGTACACGTGTTAATTTCGCTCTTATCTATCCATGCTCCCAGTGTTTAGGCGAAGTAGGACCTTGCTCTGCGTTAGTTTTTTTTTTTTTTTTCCACGTTGGTGCAAAGAACATTTTTAATACAATGATTTTAGAAAATTCTAGAAAGTGTTCAGTAGTGCAGTGTAGGATTTTTTACAAAGTAATGCACAGTTCACCCGTAAAAAAATGTTACCATTGATTTTAGCTAATTTTTATTACGAATTTTTGTGATACTTTGGATACAAGATCTAAGAAAAAAGTAGGGTTTATTGCTACGAGAAAAACTGTGTTATAGATTAATATACGAGGGGCTTAGAATGATGGCGCAAGTGACATAATTTTCAGAAAAACGATAATTGCATTTGCATATAAAATGCAGTACGGTTTTTTAGTGCTTGTATTTTACTTCGAAAATTAAGTAAAAAACTGTAAAAACGGAACTTTCTTTTGAATCGTGTTTAATATTAATGAAAGGAAGCACCTCTAAATAAAAGTGACTTACACCACCTTCATATATTAGTATAAAACAATTCAGCAATTTTTTGATATCGATATTGTTTTTTTTTTTTTTTTTTTTTTTTTTTTTTTTTTTTTTTTTTTTTTTTTTTTTTTTTTTTTTTTTTTTTTTTTTTTTTTTTTTTTTTTTTTTTTTTTTTTTTTTTTTTTTTTTTTTTTTTTTTTTTTTTTTTTTTTTTTTTTTTTTTTTTTTTTTTTTTTAATTATAGAAATCGTAAAGCTACCAGGAATGGCCTTAGAACTCCATCGTTTCACCTAGTAGAGCAGCTGTTCTGTCCCACCTTCTCCCCATTCTTATGAATCATCGTTTGATTACACTGCAGGACAAATAACATTATTTATTCGATGGTACTGAAGCTTCCTGGAGGTTGTGGCACACACATAAGTAACACTCAACTGCTCTACTCCATCTTTCATAGTACCATGGATGTGCTTCACTACAGCACTGAACAATGGCGGGACATTGTCACAGCTGTAGTAAAGTGCTTCACCCTACACGGTAATGGGTGAACTGTGGACTTACCCAACTCTGGCACTGAAAAGAGGATGTCATGTTGTGGACTTACATGCAGTTATCCCATTTGCCAATTTTGGGCTTAGCAAAACTTCTGCTCCGCACGCCTCATATAAACTTCCTGGAAGTTGTGATACATATTAAGTACTACCTGTGTTGCCAGCCTCAGAGAGTAAAAGTCCCTTGCTGCATTTGCAAAAGTCCCATTTCAGTACAAAAAATTCCCACAGCTGAAAAAAAAAATTCTAATATTGTCTCAAGGTAGCATAATTCAGTTTGTACAGTGTATTGCATGAGTTGCATTATTAAACATTCATCGTTATACCAAAATAGTTTAAGAGTAAAATACGTAGGAAAGTTATTCAAATGGTTTCTTCACTGTGCACACTTTACATTAACTAAAAATAAAATTATTATTTACTTTACATAATGCAAAACACTGTAATACAGTGATGCGAATGACTCCCATAAACATTGCTGCACATATAAAACCACTTCACTTAAATGTACCGTGATAGTGCAACAGTGCTAAAAACACTCGGCAGGTACTATAAAGCTCATCTCAAATAAGGTTGTGAATAAATGCCCCATAACATGAATATATACAGTAAAAATTCCTTTGTTATATATTTAAATAGTATATTAGTAGTATATAATAGTTGCTTCTGCACAGGATTCTGAGTGTGGATTTGTCAGCCATGTTGTGACGTCATGACCCCGGCCGCCATGTTGGATGTCCTTGACCTTTAACCTGACCTTGACCTCAAGTGTAAAATCACCAAAATTTTCCAAAATTTTAAAATAATTAAAAAAATATTTAAAAAAATTTAAAAAAAAACTACAAAAATTTAAAAAACTCCAAAAATTAAAAAAAAAATGAAAAAATATTACTTCCATCATGTTTCCGGACGTCATCTTCTTTCCGGCTGCCCTCTTGGGGTTTATTCCGAGTCTTCCGAAAATTATTCGATTTCGCATTTAATTCTAACTCTGCACATGTTTAATAAATAAAATTTTAATAAAAATATTTTTACGTTAAAACTTTTTAATAAAAAACTATTTAATAAAAACCTTTTTTATATAAAAATTATTTAAATAATCACCGACACATCTTACCAAGACGAGCTCCATCGATACACTGACACCCCCAACCACTTTTTTCATGTATATATTAATTCTTCTCCACCCCTTCCCTTATACTTTCCATTATTTTTATTGGCTGTTAGTCACGTGATGAATTCCCCCTGTCCCTACTTTTCCCTATTTTCCCCTATCACTGACATTTGTGTTATAACCCGCTCAAACTATCACACCCGGCCACCCCACCCCATCCCTTCCCCTTCCCAAGAAACTTTTAAAAAATTAGTTTTTCCCCTTCTACTATATGTGCGATTTCCCCCACCACCATTTCCACTAGCCAATAAGAATCTAGCTCTCTTTCCCCACATAACTTGATTTATCTTACTATAACCAATCACAAACTACCTTTCCCTTCTCGTTAGAATACATTTTCCTTTATACGCTCTCTTCCATAGCCCAAATAAGCTAGCAATTTACATACGATTTATCCCCTCCATGCTTCCATTTTGTTTCTTAACACATATCCCACCATCATTTAAATAAAGTTCTGTGTACTTACAATTTATTAGTTTCCCTTCCCTTCTCATCACTCCTTATATATTCTCCCCCCCCCCCCCCTTTTTAACCTTTATGATTGGTCGGTAACCCCCCTTTCTCTCGCATTCTAATGGTCACTTGTCTCCCCTCGTTTCCATTTTTCTACACTTTTGTAAACCCTCGTAACAGAAGGGAACGAGCAGTCTTCGCCGTCTACCTCTTTGAGTTCATTTCATATCGTGGTTTGTTCATCCATAGTGAAAAGTATAACCGTTCATTTGCACTCGTGCATCTGCAAACCAGTCAGTCGCGACGAATCTTCAAGACCGCTACCACAGAAAGTACGAACACTTACCTCCAGCCAGGCAGACACATTTAACCCTTTGAAAGAATACGACTTTGTCGATGTAGTGTTACACGGAGTTACTCACACCGCAGAAGCATTCGTAAAACATGTTGTTGAAAGATTAGAAAATGGCATACATTTCCATATGGAGAGAAGATACAACGATGGAGCAGTCGTTTCGCTAACAGTACGAGACTGTGACACCGACGAGTGTGACGTACCATTGTGTAGGCTTAGAATGAAATTCCCTATGTCGCTGCCTGATATGAAGAAGGAAGCTTCGGAACTAAATATCAAAACCAAATACGACTACAAAAACGTGAGTTCGAACACGAACTTACTGGAGGGAAGCTCCAAACCCCATTACTATGCCACGAGAGATGTACGGGCGTTTGGCATACATTTACATCATTAGCAGAGACTGATCCTTGGACCGAAGTGAGTACAAGTGTGTGTGCAAACGAACTATGTGTTGTGTATAAAAAATATCGTATGGGCATCCATTCGCCAGCTTCATTTCTTAAAAAGCAAATTGCTATACATTCTTAATACAGTACAATTTTACATTACCTTTTCGATTTTGTATCCAATCTACAATAACACTCATCGGACACTTTAAAAAATAGTGTCAATTACTTTTGCAATCAAAATATCCAGTGCCAAATACCGTAAAAAAAAATCAGCATCATAGTGTGTTCTTCGCCAGTATTAACTACTCTCTAGGAATGTAACGTCTGCTTGCTGTTCAGCCGGTCAAAAAATATATTGTCTCGTAGGCACAAGAAACTATGTCCGATTTTTTTTCGAAATGCTCTTTTTACCATAAACGTTACAAGAGTTTTAAGTACTTTATATTCGCGTACAATACAAAGTTTCATGTTGTGTGAAAAACTTTTTTTTTTGTGTGTTAAATAGCTGAATTCACTAGTGAATCACTCTCTTCAAACTTACTCTCCTGAAAAATATGATATTTGTGACATAGTGTCTTATGCCTCCGAGGTACATATATTAGTATATAGTTCAAAATAAACATTTCGAAGCCATCCTCCGTGCTCCGTAACTGACTCCTGTTAACAACTTGGCGTGTCGCAGCCCGTAGGGCCACTCGCTAGAGCGCATGTCTGTCGTCATGAGAATCATATTTTGTGCCACTCATGCCAGATCAGGCGAGAGTCCGGTTTGTTCTCCCGCTAATTCGTGACTTGTGCGAACGAGAATCGAGCTCCATATTTTGTCGGTCACCACATTTGGTCACGGGTAGACTTCACTTGGGTTATGTTTTGTACAACGGAAGCCGAAATTTTGTTTCAAGTCTACTTACCCTACTTAAGTGAGCTTTTGTAAGTGTTTGTAGTTCACAGTGCTTTTCTTGCGTAGCCTATGCATAGTTAAATCTTATGTGTTAGGATAAAATCTTTTGACTGGATTAAGCTTTCATCAGGCCCAATAAGGTGTTTTTTTATTTAGAAATGAAATAAAAAATGTGTATTATATAAACATTTCATCAAAATATTTTAATTTCTCGCTTTACGCTTTACAAAGTAATACAAAGACTGTAAAGTAGGACATTACAGTACAGTAATACAATATCAACTCTTCACTATATCAGAAATATTTTAATAAATACAAAATACATAGTTATAATAAAATGTGTATACAAAAATACTTAGCTAGGTCCATTGATACATACTAAACTACCATGACTTTTGTCTCCCATTAAAAAAAAATAGTTAAGCTACAGGAAGTCAGTACATATATCATATCAAATTCAGCATTATCTCTTTTAGTGTCAGTTTTTTTAGAGGTACTTATGTGAAAACTGCCTAAATTTTTCGGAAATTTTCAACTGTAGTAACTTGATATCAATGAAAGTGATTTTACCTAACAAAATTGTACTCGGAATTAAAGGCTTAATTAATTCATTGCAAATTTGCAAACATACTTTTTTTTTTCTAAAATAATTTTTTCCAAAGGAGGCGAAAAAAATAGATTTTAAAAGGCAGATATATTGGTCTCTTGGCATTTTTCGCACAAGCAGTGAATGCCAACATTTCGGCTGTTGACACTAACAGGGTTAACAATGGTTGATGCACACCTTTTATGGTTTGGCAGTAAATTACCAAATCTAGTTCCATATATTTTCTCATTTAAACACGACATTCTTGGATTGCCATCAAATGAAATAATTTCTTTGTTTTGTAAATATTAAATAGGTAAGCACAAAATTTAGGTTTGTACTTCTGAGTGCACTATTGATCAGTTCTTCTGTGTGTTGCTTTGTGCTACAGTTGACAATTCCACCAACAGATTGTGTCAAGTAGGTTGTTCAGTAAAATCGTAGAGATTGCAATTTTAAAATTCGTAGCCAATGTAGCTACAAGTGGTTCTTCACGTTAAAAAAATTCTTATTTCTTTCTGTAGTACATACAGAGAGATTTATACTGTTCACAGACTTAAGCCATTGAGTTGTTATAGTTTTCAATGTTGGACAATATATTAACTGACTGAAAACAGAAATTAAGTAACTTAGGGCTTTAAAAATGTCTGATATTACCACGAACCATGTATACACACCAGGTTAACTCGTATTGTTCAAAACAATTTTAGATACTGTGTATTGAAACTAATAAGAAAAAAAATACCTGTACTGTACAAGGAATCCAAACTCATTTTTAAGGATGTCTATTTTAAAACAATATGTATTACATTAAGTTATTTTTTATTGAAATAATACAAAAGTTAAAATGTTAATAAACAAAATTTTAGCTGTTGTCTGTAAAATGAGAAATACTATGGCTGTGTAAGTTACATTTTAGCTTGACAACATTTTTTCCTGACAGCTTAGTATTTTATTGTATTAAGATAAAAAAGTACACGAACACAAGTAATTATATTGGAGAAACAAAAGAGAAGAACTACAAGTATGAATGCCTTGGTGTATTATGTTAGGTTTTTTGGGATGAGCTCCCTCAGATCGCGAAGGACTGCAGTATTTGTACTGTCTCCAATAAACGTACTGGCCAAGGACAAATTATGACTTGTGCAGTGCTTACTAATTGTGTTAAGTAAGGATGCCGCGTGCCTGAATCTGTTGTCCACATTAGAGGCTCTGGAGCGGATAACCAATAAGACAGCGCCAGTGTACCATCACACCCATTCACAAGGCAATAGACTGGTCCACGTAGTTCCCGTCGGATCACTGGAACTATGGGAATGTAAGTGGTGACCATAATATTTTATTGCTGGAAAGTCCGTACTAAAGTACACTGTATAGGCTGCTTAAATAGCCTAGGGTTGTATCATACTTAGAAGTAGGTTTAGCGATACAGTTGTACGAAAAGGCAGTTTTAGTCATATTTTGGAGGAAGAGGGGGGGGGGGCTCGGGATTAGTATTTCCAATGTGCCTGATTTTTTAAAAGTACTTTCAAATCCTTCAGTGAAACGTGTTTTCTTTTTGTATGTGGGTGCAGTGTACACACGTAAAGTTCTAGTGCAAATAAATGCTTGCTATTGTGCAGATCAGCGGTGAATCAGGCGGGCACCTTAAAACTGTATGTTTCAATGTTTAGTTTTATTCTACATCGTAGTATTCCCTCTAGCTGCTATGCGATTACCAACTGCAGCATAATGCCTGCCAAACCACAGTGTGACATTGCGAGAGTCTAGACAAGCTGTTGTGTGGGTTCAATTAATAAGTAACGAGCTGGATCAAGATAGATCTGCTCACCGTGTGACCGGGTTTTGTCGGTCACCAGGTTGTATTGACACAACTGCAACACATTCAGTGTTTTAAGATGACTGGATTTTTATTATTAACTTATATATTTTATAACTTAACATTTTATAAAATGTGACCTCCGCAGCACATATTTTTTACCTTTTTCTATTTGTTACATGTAAAAATCATTTCTTGCTTTTTGTTTTCAGTATTTTGAACATTGCTTTCAGCTTCGTTTTGTTGTAGTTTTGGCTAGGTCTATTTTTTCATCCCTATTATATTTGTCTGCTAACAGCAGCTTACGTTGCTCAAGAGCAGTGTAACTAGCAGATCGAGCATGGGTCTTATTTCCGTCTGTCACATGGTGTTGTAATGACAAGACGACTTGCTAACAAGGGTTCTGATGCCATGATTCGTACGTGCCATGAAAGTACTTAAGACATTTAGGAATAAGCCATTTTCATTGTGAAACTGCAATAAACAGTTGGATTTTGACATGTAGTATAAGTCACACGAAGGAAATGTTTTTCATACAATTTGTTCAAGATTTTACCTTTATTTAAAAAAGTGATTGATTTTATGCCCTAGCTGTAAATTTATATGTTAGCAAAGTGATTGATTTTGAGGAGTCTACTAGTGTCGGCACCTTTAAACTTATATTTGAAAAAATGCAGTGTTGTATATATTATTGTTTGACAGTAATGTGCTATATACAATCAAAATTTGAATTGTCAAGTTGATCATTTATCTCCTTGTACTAATTTCAAGAATAGTTCCAGCTGTCGTTACGAAAGCTTTTTCTGCACGTCGTCACTCTTACATACAATGTACCTAAGTGTTAACAAGTGCCTATACTAGTTGGATATGAGGGGGTTAGGAAGAAATTGAAGTAAGTCACGATTGTTTAGTTTTGAGTGGGGACTCTTAAAAAAATGTTTTTTTCTAACCATCCAACTTATTAACTTACTGATGAAGGCAGCCCTGACTTACGTCACTTTGTAGTTAAACGTGGGACACGACAAATTAAGCCAATATGAAGTAAATTCAATTTAATACAATTAGTGACTTACGTCCCTTTCATTCAAACCCCCTCATATGTAACTATGGGACTTTGTTACAAGCAGTGACAGCAGACAACGGATTCTGTGCTAACAACAGAGTCTTCTGGTATATGCATTAAACTTACTCTCTTGGCAGATACTACTCTCAGCACTTCTTACAAAAAAATATCACAGAATATAATGCAACCTTTAGAACATGCACCAGTATCAAGCTAAAATATGTCTTGAAAACATCAACACATTTTTTAAGAGTACAAAATCTTGTAGCAAACAAATTTTAAACAATAATATCACATTTTGGAAGCATCAAATTTTACATTTGCTACGTTACAATTTGACACAATAATATCACAAACAAAATGTGTCGTAACCTATTATAGTAAGTACTTAAATTAATAACACAGGTACTAGTGTCCCAGTCAACCAAGTCATGTTTATACAATGATTAAATGAGCCAGATGGAAAATAAAGTTTTGATTATTTTAGCAGTTTGCTGGTACACTTGATTTGTATAATGAAATAATGATTTCAGTTATGCTGGCAATTTGTAGTAAAAATAATTACAATAACTTTGATATGTGTGGTCAAGTGTACACATATGTGCGCACACACACATACATACATACAGAAAGAGAGCAGAAATATGTTGGCACTTCTTATGCAAAATTAAGTAACGGATTAAAAGATAGAAGCAATGCTTTTAAGAAAATACAACTTGTGGTTTTTAATTTGAAGTATAGCGTAAGTTTTTATCATTTATTTATTTATTTCATTTTCGTTCTGCTGATTCCTATTATTGGAAAATTGTAATATGTACAATGGCTGACTTTGAAAATGTTTATTTAGTTTATTAAACCATACACTCAAGACTGTGATCTCAGTTTAACCGAATCACCGTTTGTCCACTTAACATTCAAATGTAGGTACTTAAGTTGAAATCTAGAAACTTAATATGCTGAAAAAATTGAATTAGTTAATAATTTATTGACGTTGTAAAAAAACCGCTAATATTTTTACTACTGCTAGTCGGTGGTGTAGCTAGGATTTTGATTTGGTAAGAGCGGGGGTGTTGGAGTAAGATCCGTGTGAGGTTATGTTTGTTCATCACTCAACACATGTGCACGTACACAGGAATATAATATACATACACTGTGTTGCGAGCGTTGTTTGGATTTGTCTTGCACATAGTGTGCCAAAGATCACTATACACTGCAAACAGTCCGAGGTCTGGCGTAATACTGCCTCGCTCACTAATTGACTTCATCCCTGGTGGGATTATGTGGGTGAGTTTAAGGGCGTGGTTCACCTCAGTTTTCAACGTCTTTTTTTATTTTTATATTTGTACCAGACATTTTTTTCTTATTTTAGACATAAATTGTGATTAAATCTTACTCTTAGGAAATTTTTCTATCTCGTACGGTTTTTGCGTAACGAGTCGTAAACGTCAAAATTTGCACTTTACGGTTTTATGCACGTCACTAAAATCAACTGACGCACCAAATCGAAAAATTCACAGTGTAACTTATAACAATGTTACAGGTTATGATTTGACATACATAAAACAAAATATAAAATATTTTTGTATTTAATAAAATATGCTGAATTTTAAAATTAAATTTAAAAAAGTCAACAATTTTTGAAAAATACACAACTATGTGTATATATATATATATATATATATATATATATATATATATATATATATTTGTTTTTATGCGTGTCAAATCACAGCCTACAAAATTTTTATACACTGTGAATTTTTTCAGTTTGGTATGTCAGTTGGTTTTAGTGGCGTATATAAAACCGTAAAGTGCAAATTTTGACGTTTACGACTCATTACGCAAAAACTATCAGAGATACAAAAATTTCCTAAGAGGAAGATTTAGTCACAATTTATGTCTAAAATAAGAAAATAATATCTCGTACAAAAATAAAAATAATAAAAGACGTTGAAAACTGAGGTGAACCGCTCCCTTCAGGGTGTTATCTTGAATTAAAAATATATATATATATATATATGTATATACAGAAAAGTATTTGAAAATTCATACCGTCGTTTGTCAAGAAAATTATAGAAAATATTTGGTTGAAATTTTTTGAAAAAAATATTTTATATTTCGCGAGACGTCTAGGTCGATATAACCTTCCAAACACCCCAATTACCTAGCTGTGCCACGAGTCATTTGTTTTTCTAGCTACAAGAATTGGCGAACAGTTGCAGCAAGATATTGCCAGTTGTTACGTTTTCTATTTACAGTCAACTCAACGCTAAGTGCTGCGGATATAACACAACGCTAATGAACATTATAAAAATGCCCCATGTACCTTCGTAACTTTTCTGCTGTCTTAAAATTGAATCTTTTTAAATGTAAGTTGTAATGTTACTAAATTGATGTATCTTAAATCAAGATTTTTCCTTAAAATTAGTGTCGTACTCTGCAGACTTAAAAATACTAGGTTTTACTGTTGAAATTAAACAGAGGCAGTGGATAAGCCGTACAGAGGCTACGCGAGAGTCAATTGTGTTTTTAAACGACAGTATTTGCTTAAGTTTACATCATTGATGCTGGGGTTCGTTAACTCTCGGTTGATAGATATGCTATTCTGGCAGTTTAAACAACTATATAGGAAATTGTCTCTGAAATAGTCTTTAAATGTTAACATGTAACATTGTAGTAAAAACGTGAAAAATAAATAGTAAACACTGATTCGAGGCACAAAATATTTAAACTACCTCAACCCTCATTTTTCTTGCAAGGTGCGTGTCTATAAATATGCCATAAAGTTAAAGAAGATGGTGATTGGGCACATTTAATAACAAAAATGTGCAAGTAATGTAAGACATGTTTTCCGCTTCTCAATTGTTATACTGTCCGATGTAAGCACCGCAGCTTGGGCAGAAGTGACTGGCGCCTTTGCAGTTGTCCACACAGTACGGGATGAGGCAGCATGGCCAACAACTGAAAATAGGTACATATCACACTGTAGCATAGGGCAGACTGATGTCATTAACAGTTTACAGTGGCACAGCCTGCTTCGTGAATGGCAGGGCCACAGACCATTTCGAATAACAGCAGTTTTGACATGTTAACACTATTAATGATTGACCATCACTTTATGTATGAAATTTGCCACAAATTATTGTATTTACCAGAAAATAATTTGTTGTTTGCACAAAATCTACTAAAACTACAGCAGCCGGAGGGTCAAGGTCAATTTTGGGTCAATGACTCGGTAGTTGGAGGGAAATTTGGGAAATTTAAGGAAAAAAAGGAAAATTTGAAGGAAAATCCAAGATGGCCGCCGAGGGACCGGGCACCGAAGCCACACGCCACCAAAACCAATCCCCTTTCCCCTACTATTACTACTACTACTTATTATTATTATTATTATTATTATTATTATTATTATTATTATTATTATTATTATTATTGTGAGACACAGTTGACCTAAGCTCTGCTACAGTCTACTTAAAAAATCTCTTTTAACACAGACTTAAATTTGTGGGGATAAAAGCATTAAATTTTGCACAGGGGCTTGTTAATTGTATTATGTATTTGAATGTTTTTTGCAATGGGAGTGTATGAAGTTTACAATATTGGACGTTTTCCATTGCCATACAATTTTCGTCCCAGAAATCCACACAAGCGAAGAGGGAAAATTACAATTAAACAAACGATAGAAACAAGTAAGCCAGGACTGGTTTGGCTCTTGTCACCACATATATAAAATTAAACCATGGAAATTCAACAAGGAATTAAGTCAGGCCGCAAGAGTAAAATATTAATCATTTGTTAGTTGTAGTTTGCAAACTTCGTGTCTAAGTCTTTATTGAATACCTTAAAATTCAACTGATTCGTTTCTTACTTGTAATGATTTTTATGTCTGACATGGTGAGGCTATTGTACCACTTCCTGCAGATCATGTATGTTTATATTAAAATTTTGGACATAAATTGACTTCATTTCTACATCTTTGATATTAAGTTATGATATATGAGTTTCAGGTAGACTGCTATGCACTAGTTAAAAAATGCCATTAAAAATTACAGGTACCGTAAATAAGAAATGTACTTTATTTTGTCTTGAGTTTTGGTTAGTTCTACATAATGGTGGCTTAGACAGGGGATCAGTTCTGGCAAAAAGTGTTCCAATGCCCATTGTCTAACAATAACAGTAGTTTTCAACTGTGTTCAAGTTACCTTCTGGGTAGTTTCAACTTTAAATAAATACCACTGTTTGCATAAGCAATGGTTGTAGAATTAAATTTAATTTAGTAACGTAACAGTATTTCATTTGCGTTGTGAATAAAACAATGTAACATGTATGCAGAAGTAATTGCCTTTTTAAACTGTCTACAAACTCAGTCTAGTATTATGAATTTGTTTAGTACTGCAGCCATTGTTTTAAATGTATCAGACTTTTTGGGTCAAACAGTTATTTATTTTTTGTTTAGTAATAAATTACTATTCTATTTTTTTTTTTTTTTTTTTTTTTTTTTTTTTTTTTTTTTTTTTTTTTTTTTTTTTTTTTTTTTTTTTTTTTTTTTTTTTTTTTTTTTTTTTTTGGCTTCACAATAGTAATTTATTCCTGTTTGTATTGGCATAATACGTGTCCAATAATAATTAGTTATTCTGTGTTTTTAGTATAATAGTAATTATTATCCTCGGTTTTTGGTCTAACAACATTAATTTATTACCATCTTCAGTTTACACTCCCAGAACTTCATCAACACAGATATGGCTATATGTACGCTACTACTGCTACTACAGAAAACCTAGACTAGAGTGTGTAAATCCTAGTTGCATGAGAACATCATTAAGTGTGTTGTTCCAGTGTCGTGTAGCCGACCTATATTCCATACATTATAGAGTCTGTTCTATTAATGGTACGTTTAATATAAAAATTAGTTAATATATGGGTTTGTATTTATTTATTCATATAATTTTCTTGCACCTTCAGTCTTACTGTCAGTTACTTCAAATGGTCCAAGTAGTTTGGCGGCAGAATCATTTTAATGTATGAAAGTCAGTTTCTGACCTACAGATAAAATTACTTGTAATATTGATTACTGTATCAAACTTGTAAATACAAGAATGTGTTTTAAGAGTACTTACCCTACGAGACACAAGACGAGTGCTATAAGGTTCGTCTTTGTGGTGCTCTTACGTTCCACTTTGGTTTGAACCGTGGCGTGGCAGGAAGGGCACTTCACCATCATTGCATCAGGACCCAGTTGGCCACCGCCCACAACCACTGCAAACAATTTGTCTGATATTGTAAACCATGACATCTTCTCAAAATTTGTATTTTGTAATTTTATCCTATTTTTCACTGAAGACAAAACAAAGAAAATTACTTTTTGGACTTTTGAGTTCCCGTCTTTGTGCTGATGGGACCAGAGTGATGCAGTATTCAGGTTATTTGCTGTACACCATGGCGATGCGGGTTCAGTTCCTGCTTGGATTGTTCCCTATTTTCAGGCTTGGAAAATATTGAATCATTGAACTTGTCCATTTTTTTTTTTTTTTTTTTTTTTTTTTTTTTTTTTTTTTTTTTTTTTTTTTTTTTTTTTTTTTTTTTTTTTTTTTTTTTTTTTTTTTTGAAGCTTCATATTCGACTCCTGTCTTTAAAAGCAATCAGCTCGAAGTTGTTGTAAAGCCTTTACCATAAAAATTCTCTTTACTTTCGAGCACTATCTTGGATAGGAGTTACTTTCTCATAATAAGGCAGGAAGCATATACTAAAATGATACGTCTTCAACTTAAACGGAATTTTTTTAAAATACTATTTTGCGTGTGTATATATATATATATATATATATATATATATATATATATATATATATATATATATATATATATATATATATATATATATGTGTGTGTGTGTGTGTGTGTAAGTATGTATAAAAGTATAAAATTTTCTCACCAGTTTAAATAAAGTGGAAGTGTGTATAAAATAACTCAAAATGTTTTAATCATATCTCTTCATTAAAATTTGTTTACAGAAATTAAGCTCTAAAATTTTGTCTCATACCTGTTCAAATTTTCTGAAAGTATTTTACTTCGAGATACAACAAATTCTCAGTAATTTTGTGTTTGGCTTAGCTATATTGTGAATTAACCGTGGACCATTGTACCTTAAAAATAAAGATTTAAAAAAAAATTATAAACCCTTAATTTTAGAGTATTGAAAGTACAACTTTGGTTAAACAATATTATAATGTCAATTAAAAAAGACGGTAGCAAATTTCAAATCTGTATCTTTAAAATTTGTGGTCTTATTATTTTAATTATCTGTTAATTTAAACTTTTTGGAGCATCAACTTCCTCGATCAATAACCGGGATTGGATTTCAATTTTTTTTTTTTAAATTAAAGTAGTATAACATATATTATAGCCTATAATCTACATGCTAGTGTGAAATTTAAAGTGTGTCTTGTGATTAAAAGTTCTGTGAGAACTGTACAATTGCTAGACTGACGCAGCCTGCGGAAATGTTTGACATTGGTTAACTTTATCGCAGTGTCTAAGGCCGTGGTTACACAGTGGCCTGAAGTAGATAACCGAAAGAGGTTTTGTCAGCCATTTTTAAACACGAGCTGCCGAAGTTAATTCGTTGGCGTGGTTACTCGGTACTCGATTGTCGCAGTCAAAATCGATTGTGTTTTGTTACGATAGTATATTGTTTTGAGATTATGTTTAGTTTAACCCATGGTCGTAGAAGAACAGGTCTGGACACTCGCCTATCTAACAATGTATTTTGCTTGACCCCCTTGTTGTTTGGCTGTAGTTCGTCAAGTTACCGAGAATATTGTGTTTTATTGGCGCTTCAGTTAGGGCGGTCGGACTCAAAACTCCGCACACTTCCTTTCAATTTATCAAAACGTATTTTTTTTATCAATTTATGAAATACTTCTTTCGCTCACAATTTTTAATTATAGCTCCAGAAATTTTTATTTACTTTATAATGTTAACAGTGGAAAAAATTGGGTGGAGTTTGAGTCTGACCGCCCGGATTACTACACCAATAAAACACGACATTCTCGGTAACTTGACGAACTACAGCCAAACAACAAGGGGGTCAAGCAAAATACATTGTTAGGTAGGCGAGTGTCCAGACCTGTTCTTCTACGACCGTACTGGAGATACGTAAAGTTTACGTTTGTCTGTAAAATGAACATGATTAATTTGACGTTGGTTGCTGCACTGCATAAATTTGCAAGACGCGAGCGAAAAATACTCTAGGTATTTAAGAATTATAACCTTACTCTATGAGCATCTATAACTGTACCAAATTTGTTTAACGTAATTTTAGACTAGGAGACCTTTCTCTTGTAACCAGTCAGCACTGTTTACATATTAAAAGTTGCGTCGGTCGCGATAAACATAACCTTTTGAAAGCTCTACTTACCCCGTTCCAAAGCTTGTAACACACTCATATGTTGGTGCAATGTGTTGTGTGGTGATAATAAAAACATTTAAACAAATATTACACTTCATGGAACGTGGCAAGAATTTTGGAATAGTTACTTTAACCGCGAACGCCCATGTGCCTGCTTCATGCATACAAGAGTACTGGAAATGGCATACATTCTTTTTCCGTTGCAAATATATTGAAGGGCTCATATTTTAATATGAAACAATTTTTACTCATACGTAGCCAACAAATCAATTTAATAACTTTCCTGTTAATTTGATTTCCGCTGCTGCAACGTAACGCGGAGTTGTCAGCCATCTTGTGCGCAATTCTTGTTGACGTTTAACGAGCCAATCACAGCAAGGCATACATATTGTTGTTTAGGTGATGGACCTTTACAACGTGTTCAGTTAGAATAGGAAGCAGCAGCGATATGAACTACTTCAGACACCGTGTGACCACACGTACAGCTGAGCAAGTTTCATTTAAACTAGTGTCGAGGCCCGTGTTACCGCGGCCTTAGTTTTGCCAGACTAATGCTCTGTCTTTATGGACTACATGTTTGTAGATGTACTTACCAGCACCTGGCTGAACATTCGACATGTCTGTCTGGGGGAATTACACCTTCTCTCGTATACCCTGGATTGCAGGCGAAGAACTGCAACACACAGATAACCCATTGCAACATTGGCTTGTTTTGTTTATAAAATATTATCAGTATTTTATTTATTTTTTTGTACTTGCTGTATGTTTTCTGTGCCTTAACAGTGTTGCAACAGCATAAATAATGTCTAGACTAATTGTTTTCATAATCGCAAAACATCAGTGGCATAGTCATATGTAGGTTTTTTTTTTTTTTTTTTTTTTTTTTTTTTTTTTTTTTTTTTTTTTTTTTTTTTTTTTTTTTTTTTTTTTTTTTTTTTTTTTTTTTTTTTTTTTTTTTTTTTTTTTTTTTTTTTTTTTTTTTTTTAATTTAATTTTTTCTTCTTGCAATTGGGCCTCGGCCCTGTGGCAAGGATTTGCTTAACCTACCTTTCCGACCCCATCAACCTTTTCGTAAACTCCCTCGCTCCCGTCACTTCAACCTCCTCCCTCGCCAATTCATTCCAATCGTTCACCGTTCTCACCATTATAGTGTTTTTTCCTCTCTCTGTCCTCTTCCCCACCCTCTATATCTTCCACTTATGATCACCCCTTCCCCTGAATATACCTCTCTGTATCTTGTCACCCAGTTGTGTGCCCACCCACCACCCCCCTCACCACCCCTCACAACCTTAAACATCCT
>PNEQ01082720.1:0-10890 GCA_003012365.1 Medauroidea extradentata | reverse complement strand
CAGCCAGCGATGACACTGGTCCCACAATCCTGATGTGTGCAGTAGCCTACCTCCTATACTCTTAGTACATGGCTGTGTTGTACTCTGTTGTCATGTTTCTGAGCGGCCAGAGACCAGCCAGCGATGACACTGGTCCCACAATCCTGATGTGTGCAGTAGCCTACCTCCTATACTCTTAGTACATGGCTGTGTTGTACACTGTTGCCATGTTTCTGAGCGGCCAGAGACCAGCCAGTGACGACACTGGCTCCTCACTTCTGACGTGTGCAGTAGTCTATTTCCTATAATCTTAGTACATGACTGTGTTGTACGCTTTTGCCATGTTTCTGAGCGGCCAGAGACCAGTCAAAGACGAAACTGGCCCCTCACTTCTGACGTGGCTGTGTTGTACACTATTCCCATGTTTGTCAGTGTCCAGAAACCAGTCGGTGATGGTACTGGCAGATTCTACTTCAAACTAATTAGTTGTGACGTGGTTGTAGTTTGATGTTGTCACCTTATCTGGTCTGTGCACTGGTGTCATGAACCCCTGCAATAATTACTGGTCATTGCGGCCTACACTTTAAAATGGTTTTCCTTAATTTTTTGTGGCATTTACATACTTAAAACCGATGCACGTTATAAAACAGTAATATTTCATTTTAAAACATGTTGTTTTTAAGATTATAGATGTTTGTAGCCGACTTGAAGTGAACATTTTTGTTTTAATAAAACTTTTTTGTTCAAAACTTACTTGTCGGACTCTCCCCACCTCGTAAAAGGCTGCATTGGAGGTTGTGCTTACACAGTAGGTGTAGCCGAAGGTGGAAGGGAGGAAGTGGCAACAATGAGGTTCTGATACCCTGGACAGGATAGCACGGAAGTGCCGAGGTTAGGAGTTGCATCGGATGGGGGTCCACAAGACGATGGGGTTGAGACGGAAACGGGTGTTGAGGATTGTGTGCTAAGGAAGTCTGATCAACCAGGGGACTGTAATGCCAGCCGGACAATGGCGTGGCCGTTGAGTGGTGTGCCTCGTTGAACGGCGGTGGAAACCTCCCTCTGGATCCAATACACCCCTGTCTCAGGATCCTTAACCTCCAGTGCCTTCTGTACCAACTTGGCGAAATCCTGTCGGGCCCTCAACTTCCTACCTGACCTCTTAAGCATAGCCTGACTGTGACTCAATTGAAGATGTGATGATAAGGTTAGCTGATTGTTGGAAACTGGTATCCCGTAGGATTGCCTATTGTGGCATGAAAAGCCTAAATGCAGCGGCAATATTGTTGGAGCTGGGCAGGCAGACTTGTAGAGGAGTGCTAGAAGTGCGCGCCTCAGCACGTCCCTAAGCCTTTTCACCTCTTCCAGTCAAGACAAGACCCGACACCGCTCGGAAAGAGCACAGTGTAGTCGTGCTACCTCCAGAGGGCGTAATGTAGAAAACTCTGGAAGGTGCGCAGCTTACGCCTCCTCCCAATCGTAGGATGATTATGACAACCCGATATCAGACTCCCGTTGTGATCCTATGGGATGCAGGGGTCACGTCTTGCAGGCGGATGGGTCTGTCAACAATGGAAAGGTATGGCGAGTGAAGAAAAGAAAGGAATGATGTGCTGCGTTGTTGATAGGCATACGCCAACAATGAAAATGAATCACTCTGTGCTTAAAAGCCTGAAAGATGTGTAGGAAGGAACCGAAGAGTACTAGCTTCCGTGGGGAGAGTTGTTGATGCAGGTGACGATGCTTTGTAAAGCGGCTCTTGGTCGGCGAAACTGGACAGCTGGCGTAGAAGGCTTTCACGGTCATGATGGGCGCTTCTGGATGGGATCCGGCGGTCGCTGGTCTTCCTGGCCTGTAGCTGTAGCTTGTAGTAGCGGTGATGGTAGAGAAATCTACCGCAGCTGAACCTTTCAGTGATAGCAGTGGTACTGCTCAGAGAGAGTAGCAAACAGGTCGCTACTCGGGACGAACTGCTCTTTGGGGGCTTGTGCTCCCTCTTTTATACCCTTCTCATGGCGCTCTGTGGTGATTGGCTGGTTGCTTGCATAATGAAAGAGACGGCTCGGGTGCGAGGGGGTGGTCCTTCCCTCCTCTGTGGTCTTTGTGCTGTAGGTGGCGTGTCTACAGGCGGCAAAACGTCTCGTAGAAAAATACGTTAGAATATCCTTGCCCAGGGTTTTTGTGAACGAAGGATGAATAAGGAAGGGTTAGGTAGGCTTTATATATAATGTTTGGTGTCAGGTTAGAGTGCACTGACGTGTGCGGGAGTAATAAGGGTAGAAAGGATTAACAATGGATGCAGGAATATGGAACGGGCAGGATGAGGCGACGGCTTCACAGCTCAAGATGCTGCGAGCATGCCTGAAGTTCATATGAGAAATGGCCATGGCCAGAATATTCAGCGTGAGCATCAGTTTACTTTTTGTGACATAATACAGAGAAAGTGTTTGTAGAGTGAAGGAGCAGTTTGTATGAGAGGCTGGCTACATGTGCTGTGGCCATCCTCCCATCACAACTTATCTCTTTGATGGTAACACTGCGCTGAACACAGACGTAGTAGGCCGTATTCCACGCAGCTAGCAACCCTGCACATTAATGTTTCAGCTTAATGCCAGACAATGTACAATGTCTGCAGTATGAATTCAAGATCATATCAAATTTAACATTTACAAACCAATATGGAAATTCATTACTGATATCTACAGTTGGAAACAATAATTACACATTATGTAGCTATCTTTTACTGTCAAAATATTTCTACATGTACAAAACACAAAATACTATCAAACTTGAAATAGATGAATAGTGACACTGATTTATGCACACAAAATTAACAGTTTAAATTTCCCAATTAACGTGGTCCCATAAATAATACTGTATTTGAAATGATCACATTGACTGTAGATAAGTGTCATGAATGTCTGTTAACATGGGATATTGTAATCATACGTACACATATTTCATATAATAATTGTGCTATTTTACAATTGTTGTTTAAATTATGGTTGCAACTGTGGATGCACAAATCACATAAAAGCATAGTGTGTTAGTATAGCCTACATGAGCGGCTCAATGCAGGCAGTGGATGAGCTCTGGTGATGTGTTGTCTCCGACGCTTGACGAGGCAAGGATTCAGTCTCAAACATGATGTGTGACTGATACTGTGCTTGTAGGTTGTGGAGGTGTACAGCAGCGGAGGTGACTTTGACCTAGAGCTGCCGTCAGGAGGGCGAGATGGGCCCCCTCATCTCTGGAAGATACCCCCCTTTCACACCAAGCCCGTCGTCAAACTACGCTTCCAGGCTCGGGCTCACAAGAACCATACTGCCTACGTCAGGTACGTAACCTCTCACTGTATGTCAGTCTGAGTCAATATTGTGCATGTGAACAACCTATTCTGTGTGTTGAGATTGCAGTACATCTTCTCTCTTTTTATTGTTACTATGGCTTGAATTCAATTACTGATAAGTCTTCTGTTATAAATGATTAACCATACAATTTTTATATATTTCTGCACGTACGTGCCTCATGAAGTTAAGTTTGTCCTTCATAGAATAAAACAAATGTTAAGGGTATCTAAGGTTAAGAATACAAAGTATTTATTCAGCATAAGGATTTGAGCTGTCTCAACCCTCCCATCACTAAAATATCTAAACCATAAAAACAAACCCATTCGCAAGGTTATCAACAACGTACTGTATATCATAGCACTACCCACATTATGCAAAAAAAAATAACTCTCAGCATCCTCATCAGTCCCTTGAGTTCTCTTTTCCCAAAAATCTCGTATTCCATATTCATTCGTTTTATGGGACATACTCAATGTGCCTCATACGCTGGGTTTATTTACATCAAACTACTAAAAACATTTAACATCTGGTGGCCGCCTGTATTTACAACAACAAAAAATTATTACAAACTCTATAAAGTTGATGCCTCTACTGCACCATCAAACGCTCTCTATGGCCAAACCATTAATACAACGTGACTTCTCAGCACAGTTATTCTCATATTTAAACTTTATCATATCTCAAGCTATATCACCTCACTTGAAACAAGATAATAACAAAACCTTGCAATAAAAAAAGAAGTCTTTACTGGGCGTTTTGAATCTTTTGCCCTATTCTACACAATGCTTTACAGAGACCTCTGAATCTAAATGTCTTATCAATAAAACAATAAAAATCAATAACCCTATTCCTCCTGAATTGAAAGCAATAAACAAATCTTCTTTTCGTCGCTATCTCGCATAGTTACATGGATTCGTTCCAATCCTCTAAGCCTCTCCTCCAGATGAACCACTGGACGGGACGACTATTCTCCTTGGATTAACATTACAATCACCACTGTGGATCCAATGTCTAAGGAAACCACGGTATCTAAGCTCTCAGCTGCTACTCTGGGCATAACAACAATACCAATTTAAAATGGGTTTTGTACGATAATAACGGTTAATACCACAATAATCATGCCCAACACAATCAGTTGAAAATTCCTTATCTCTCAAAACAACTTCATTACATATATCTTCGGACGTCTTTAATGAAATATTCAAGTGGAGAATCAATTTGATCCAATCTTCTGCTAAGCAATCATTAAAAGATGGAAAAATCATCTGTCTAGATGAGGAGTGTGGAGAAAAATGTAAGTTTTTAATTTTAGACCAAGCAGCTGGGGTTACTCTAACAACTTAAAACTTAGCTTTTTAAATGGCATCACATGGTTACATTTCACTTACCCTAACTTCTCCATTAATAAACAATTTACAATCACATGGCACAATAACATCTAAAGCTCTTGGATATACCGTATATACTCGTGTATAGTGCGCCCTCATGTATAGTGCGCACCACGATTTTTGCAATACGTTACAGGGAAAAAAAAATTTTTAGTGCCTCGCTAGTATGTAAAAAAACACGGGAGGATGAGCTGAGCGTGCGGTAAAACAGCCCGAGGGACACTATGATGATGGGGTCAAGGAAGGAAGGGGGAAGAAAGGACACGTAGCTGGCAACATGTAAAAGAGAGAGGAAAGATAACATTCACACTGTAAAGAGTGAGAAGGCAGAGAGGGTTGGGGCGAGCCAGAAGGGGTGGGGTGGCTTGTCTCTCTGCCAAGGTCGCGTGCTGTCTGCCAGCCCTTGCCTCGCGGGTGTGTGGCTTGCTCTGCTGTGTCAGCCGCTTCCAGCAGTCCCCCCCCCTCTTCCCTTAAGCTATTGAGATACCATCACACCTAAGATAACATGCTATGACAGCAGCAAACTTGCCTTTTTTATCTCTCCTGGTGTGTTTGAGGGGGTGGGGGAAGGAAAAAAAGAATGATGGTCTTTTTTTTCATCCTTCCTTTCCCATGAAAAGATAGCTGGTCAGAGCCGGCAAATATCTTTCCCGGGTGGGGATGGGGAAGGGGGAAAAAGCTGAGCAAGGACGCCTTTGTTTTTCTTTCTTCCCCATGGACCGATAGCTTATTATGAGACGTCAAAATTAACTTTTAGGGATTTAGCAGCGAAGGTTACTACAGAGCATGGCAGGAGAGGAAAAAGAAAAGGAAGAGGAGTAATGGTGGAGGAACCTGGCCATGAGAATGTTCTCTCTCTGCCTCCCACTGTTGACACCCGTCGGTTTACGACTATAACTTCGGCTTCTTATTCCTCCCCCCCCAATCCCGTACGACCACCGGCCTTTTTTTCCTCTGCTTCCTACTCTTGACACCTGTCAATTTACGGCTTTAACTTCGCCTTCTCGTCCACCCCCCTTCCCGGCGCCGCCACTCGACCGACCACTGACCTTTCTTTCACATTTTTTTTTTCTATTTTCCGTGTATAGTACGCACCCATGAATTTTTATCAGTTGTTCTGGAATAAAAGTGCGTGCTATACACGAGTAGATATGGTAAATCGTTATCTAATATTAGGGTTTAATTTTTACTGAGTGTACAAATAAACTCAAATTTTTCTGATGCATTAGTAATATCTTTCAGGCCCGGTCTGTGTAATTATTAACTGTGTTCCTACCCTGACAAGTAAGTGAACATACGTTTGCTAATTTTTCAGCTGTATTACCTTTGAAAACTGCCTTAGGGCACAACGCACCAGTCATCACATCTCCAGAGTACCTTGGAATTAAACATAAATGATCATGATAGGGTCTACAATCCTGCAACGCCCTACCCCTTACCAATGTAATATGGTTCTTACTGACTGCCAAAATGTAGTCTCATGGTGAAGTACACAAATACAGTACTATATTTCCAATGAAATGGGATCTCGACAAAATAATAAATTTTCCAATCTGCATATTTTTTTATCAATGGTACTTTAATTTTTATTTGCAACTGATCTTCAAAAACCTGGCATGTACAAATAGGAAGATGATAATAAATCTGAACATCCTGAGCATTTATTACAAGTTGATAGCCATATTTTCCAATGATTTAATCTAAACGCCCTAATTCAGTTTTTAATTTGACTGGTAGAACTAAAACTGCCAGTAGTTTTAAATCTCTGCTCTGATCCAAAATTTCTACGTGATACAATGACTGTGTCATTTTAAACAACATGGTAGCATGAATTAACAGAATTTATGTAATTGTGAAATTTCATGCAACATACCTGAATAACTCTTAGTCATAGACTATCGAAAACTAGTTAAAATGCTTGTAGGATTGCTAAATTTAGCTTGTACTATACCAAAAACTTTAGTACTAGCGTCATTTATTATTTTTACTTGATTAGTGAAATTAGCTAAACTAGCATGATCTTCCAAAACTTCATTGCTAATTTGTTCTAAATGTTTGGCAATTTCTTTCTCATTACTAAACAATGTGTTTACCTGACCAGTTGTGGCTACATCACAACACCTCTCCTATTATAGGTATTCCTCTCTTTACTCTATCTTGTAACTTCCTATCAGTTACCTATTCCTTACCTGCAGCCTCATTAAGAACTTTTAGTTGTGTTTCAGTGAGCAACAAGAAATTTTTAGACTGTTCATCAATAGCGCAAAATTCTTTAACTAACCCTGTTCCACAAGTAAATTCTTTGTTTATTAGTTCTGAGTCATCTGGTAGAGTTCTGGGCCATGAAACCTGAAAATTTAGAGGTACAGAGGATGAATATACGGTCACCTTAGTCAGAGGGTGAAAGTGAGCTCCAGCTGCAACTCCAACCTCTTTGTCCAAACACTGAATTGTTGACAACACCTGGAGCACCGTCAAACACCAGACCAGCTCCTTAACTCCCATCGCTACTCCTCTTCGAACCCCTCGGTTGACACTTCTTCTACAGCAATAGTCCTCAATACACCTCCACTATAAACAATTAATTTTACCTGGTTTAATACTGACCAATTCCACTTTTTCGCATACATTGATTCTAGTATACTTTGACTGGGGAAGTGCCACAAATTTCTTTTCAAATGTTGTTAATTATTATTTCCTGGTATCTAATTTTATTATAATTCTCTCAATTTTTTTTTTTTTAAGTCACAAAGATGTTTGACTGTTTCTGAACATACAAAAAATTTTTTGTTAGTTTTAACTTTATACAAATTTTGCTTCAGGTTTTGATGATTACCCTTGGACCATGTCACCTATGCTAGAGCTTAGGCATCAAACTTTTTTTTTTTTCTTGTTGGGGTGAAGATCAAGACTTCTTGTCCAGGACTGTACTCTACCTCCCTCCGACGTTGATTGTACCGCCTTTTACTCCTCTCCTGCTGCAACCTTAACAATCATAACTTACAAGAAGGAAAAAACTTTATTAGCCTGCACACGCACCCACATCAAATGAAAATTCTACACTGTTTAGAAATTATTTCTCATTCATTGTTTATTTGTCTCTACCTGACAAAAGTTACCTGCTATAATAAATAAAATAAATAAAAATAAAAAATTTACTTCAAATACTCAGAAGCCTAATCAAGCCTAACACCTACAGATAGAGATAACTTCAACGATACAACATAAACATAAACCTGCTCCACTTCGATTAATAATTACCATATCTTGATACTTCATTCATTATTATCACCAACATCAAAACCAAAATCCTATTAATCAGAAATATATCTTACCAGGGAGAGGAAAATGACGAAGTATCTTAGTTCGTCTTAATGCCTCGCAAAATTATAACAACCATCAACATCTATCAGTACAGCTCTCAGATCGTATCTGTACCTAAATGACTTGTTTACCATCACAACAACAACATTACCTCACTGACCTAACCCATGATAGCTTTTATAACCTATGATCGTCCAGTGCATTCCTCAGATCGTTAACTGCACTAATAATACTACTTCACCCTATCACATTATTTAATAACCACCGTCACAGTTCCTGGATGCTAATTATCATTTAATTAACCCAGGGTCACCATCTCAGGTCCCTGTATTCACATAATAAATTATTACCTTTCAATAGATTGTAATACACCACAAGACTTACTCCTCTCTGTCCCACATACAATTATCAATCAAAACAAACAATAAATCACCTAAAAATCATATTATGTGGCCCTTATTTACTTTAACTAATCTGACCAATATCAAAACTGTCAAACACGATCAAAAGCAAGCTATCTCCACTGTGGAGGGAGGGAAGAAAGAAAGAAAGAAAGAAAGAAAGAAAGAAAGAAAGAAAGAAAAAAGAAGAAAAAAACGTTACTTAGTCATGAAACCCACACAAACAAAACAAAAAAATTAATAAATAAGTGTCTATTCAAGTTAAGAAAAAGTAAACAATTGCCTTTAACCTTCGCCTCCTTAGGTGTAGGAATTTGTGATTCTTACGTACTATCACTTGTGTCCCTTTTCTTAATTACTATTGACAAATTTGACCCTGCTTGTACTTGCCTATTTTGCAGCTTTCGTTCTTTGAACATGGAAAAACCCTAAACCATCCCCAATGTGAAGCATAAAAAAAATCTATTCAGTTAAAAAAAATAAGCAAACAATTGTCTTAAGAATTAATTGTTTTATCTGTTGTTATGTTATTGTTTAGTGCTACTTAATGTAATCGTGCAACATGCATCCCAACTAACTACTATACCAATGTAAAGAAAGTTGACCTTGACTTACGGCATGCCACAACACAACACACACTAATTCAGTTTATAAGAGAAAAAACAAACCAGTCAGGTGTACCAGGATTAATAATTAAAAAAAAAATATATTAATCCAAGAGACCACGACTAAGTCCATAAATAAACACCTAAATCTGTCAAAGCCTCCACCAGAATTATTAAGTTGAAAAAATAAATGATGAAAACAGTAAATGCATGACAAATAAAAGAAAGGTACTCTCTGCACCACGTCACAACCAATAATGTTACAGTGTAACGGGGGGTATATGTGTAAATGTACAGTGTACTAATGGTGTCTGGATGTAATCAAAGTCTTAACTTGGTTACCAAGTATAGCTAGCCAACCATTAATATACCTAATTGTGAGGCAGTCCATCCATCACTTAGGCCTTTATTTATTTCCTGTTTATTTTTATTTTATTTTGGGTCCTTATGTTTGATTTATTGAATTTGCATTATCTATTTAATTGCATTATCTATTTAATTATTTTCAGGTATTGTTGACAGGAGTTTGGTAAGGTATTGTTTGGCATTTTATCTGTATCAGTATTGAAATTATCCAGTTATATATTGAATTTGTTTTATTTAAGTTTTTGTTACCTTATGTAGTTTTTCTAATTTAATTTCATTTGCAGCAGTTTCGATTTTTTGATTTATTACTGTACTTTAACTCCAGGCTGCACGTATTGTTGTCTAGTTTTTTTAACAGCACAGGTGTGCCTACCCAGTTCCTGGAATTGCTAAATTTAGATTTTTAACAGTTTTTCTGCTACTTTTACTTTTCGCGGGAGTGCACATGCGCCGCTCGTTCAATGTGCAAGAGAGACAGTGATATGTTTGCGCAGGCCGGCGTGGGCTAATTGAAAGACATGCAATTTAAATTCATTTAAATTTATGTTTGTAAATTAATATGTAATTTTGATTTTTAGAATAATGTTTTCACTTTACAGGTTGTTTAGAAGTATAAGGATTGCTTTTGTCTATTATATTTAATGTAGTTTAGTTTTCCATTACGTTTTTACCTTGGTGGGGTGGGGTGACCGTCAGAGGCTTTGCAGGGAGAGAACAAGTGTCGCTTGGTCGGCCATATTTACTTGTTGCTCGAGCTTGGAGTGAAATGGTTGTGCGGAACATGTTGTCTTGTTGGAGTGATACAGGTGGCGGAACAGCCATGGGAACTTAGAATAGTTTTCATCTATTTATTAATTTTTTTTTCTCTGTTTGTGTTGCGTGACTTAATTATGTAAAGTTTGTTTTGAGTTTTCTGCAGTTGTTGGACTGTTCTCTCCTGGGAGCGTCGGTTCTAAGTTTTTGGAAATAATGTGAATTCTGTAGAAATTAACGTCATGTTGTAGCAAAACTGTTTGGTGCTGATTTTTAAGTTTTTAATATAAACCAGTCACGACAAAATGGAGTAGCTATTTGAGCATCCTTTTATGGAGTACTATAATCTGACCACTTTTCGATCACAACTGGCCACGTGAGAGGTTGTGTAAGTAATTTTGATGTAGGCATAAGTCTTGACCCGTCACATTTCTGGTGCCGTGACCAGAATTGTTGGTAAGATGATGTAGGCTTCTACACTGCCTACACGTCACATTTATGGTGCAGTTGAACTAGGAGTAACATACTCCTTGCCTGAAATGTATTATTACGGCCAGCGACTTGTGAATGCAGTGATAACCTAGAAGTGTGTGGTTAAATGAGACCTGTGGTGTCTCGTCCGACGTCTGTGACTCTTCTCCGTCCCGCTTCGACGTGTTCGGCCGGTCTCGGCAATCTTCGGCTCCGCTCGTGTCCTCCCTTCCCTTGCCCCTCCCCCTACTTC
>PNEQ01082711.1:0-23803 GCA_003012365.1 Medauroidea extradentata | reverse complement strand
CGGGCGTGAGGAACGCCATAAGATTCCTCTGCGCAACACCTAATCTGACGTCGAGTGGGGTGATCACGTAAGTAACGCCACGGCCGTCGGCCACGCGGCCCTGCGAGTGAAGAATCTACCGACTGAGTGCCCGTTCTCCAATAACGGGCTGGCGCACCGGGCAATTCGTTATCTAATCACCAACCCCCGCTCGCGTCACCTGTATTCCTGAATCTACCCTGGCCTGTCCCCCGCCAACGTTGTTACAAGAAACGTAAAGTCTACGCTACAATTGATTTAGCACAGAATATAACACATGCACAAGAATTCTAAAGCACAGTTTCTAAATGCCATAAACTACAATGTGCGCATAGAAAAACAGCACAGGATCAGCGCACAGAAATTTTGGTAAAAAGTAAAATTGTTTTGTGTGTGTGCGCCATGCGCAGCCAATCGGAATGAGGATACTGCTGAGCTCTGAATACTTAATTTTAGCGATCTCATGTGAATGCAAACAGTTTCAGCAAATGCTTGCTAACAGCTTGTGAACCAACGATAAATATATATTGTTAGGAACTATTCAACCACTAATGGCGTATTCCAATGACTGCACCCTGTGCGCACCCGACGGGTGCCGCGTGTTCCAATTACCGGAATTCCCGTTAGGAGCATTCGGATTTTCGTATTCCAATTGATAGTTGCACTCGATGGGTGCGCACCGGGAGCAGTTATTGCCGCACCTTCTCTGGCGGCGACCAATGATTGTGTAAACATAAAAAAATGTTTTCTGTGGGGGAAATTATGGAATTATATGGCTCTTCGGTACTTAAGAAAATGCAAAGAAGTTTATATGATTCAAACATACAGTGATTATATTAATAACTGTATTTGTTATTAAAACTATAGTAATGTTAGTAGGATCGAGTTGTCCGCGCATCTATTTACCGATTGATCAAGAAGAAAAATTGTAGTAAAGCAACCTCTCAAATCCCATAGGATTAAATTTTGGCAGTTTTGGAGAACCTATGGTTAAAGAATTTCGTGTTTCAAGTAATTTGTTGCCACAAATGTTTTGCACTGTAAATATGGCGTGTTCCAGTTGTTGGATCATAAACAATTACTCGTTGCGGGCAATCACGTGACTATTACATTTTTTCAGTTTTCGGGGTGTACCGGGTGCGCCCCTGGTTCGCCCCCGGAGCTGTCAATTGGAATACGCCATAAAATACTCGTATTCCTATTTTGTCAGGTCTTTATCTATGACACAATTCTGACTATGTTTACTTTGTACAATAGACCACAATAGACTGAAAAATATGTTTTAAAATTATTTACTGAAAACGTATAATGGATGTATTTTAAGCATATCGACGAAACTACTGTGATTTAAGGAAGGCAACCAGATTGTTTCATTTCGCCAAAACCAAGTTTAGTACGTTTGTATGTCTCGTGGTTGTGATCGGGATGTGAATGTTTAAGAATATTTTACTTGATTGAGGGTCATTCGATGGGTTTCCTGAATCTGTAACTATACGAAGAAATGGTTACAGATCAATAGGATTCCAAACCGTTGTGGCTACTGTATGATTTTGACTCGTTCGTGCTTGTACGATGTATATTTTATCTGTGTGTGGTATAAAATTCTCCACGATTTTTTATGTTTACTTTATGTGTACGTTCAATCTGTAAATTCATTACGATTTTTGGTCGAATAACTATATCTTAAGGAATAAGGCAGGTCTACGAACACAAATTTTAGTTAGTGGAGTGACAAGTGCAATATCATAACCAATAACACACCAATAATAAAGATCCTTGCAGATGGGCTATCGCCCGGTGGCAAGTCCACATCCTCCCACTCACTCTCCCTCCAGACCCCTTGTGAACTGCCCCACACTCTCAACTCTCACCAGCTCCTACTTCAGCACACTTCCTCGCTCTCTCTCCTACACCATCGTAACTGAACACATACTCATAGCAGACAGCAACCAGTGTCAAATTTCACAACTCATTTATATGTCTGGGAAAATCAGTTCCCCCACTACGAACACTTGTTTTGTTTTATCTAAACAGATAGTTTATGTGGAAGCCAAGAGCGAGAAGCAGTTATACATGCAAGGTCAGTGAACATGATGTTAGTATGTTACTTATTGTAAACTCGAATGACAAAGTTTTTTTTTTTTTTAAACTGTGTATGACAATTGAAAGGTGAGGAGGAAAGAAACTTTAAACCTAGTGTGATGATGAAGGAATTGGGATTGAAACTGTTAAGGGCAAAAGGAGAATGGAAAAACTGGTCAGGTTGTATAAGGTGATGAACGGGAAGGGGGATGGGGTGGTTTGGCATGCAAACTAAGTCAGTACTAGGTTTACGTGGGACCCTGAATAAATAAATAGGGGAACTTTTTTTAAGGGAAAAGGAAAGAACAGTGAGAAGATTCAGAGGGTGTAGAGGAGAACGGATAGGGGTAGACAGTCAATGTTGGTGAGGACAGTGAGGGAGTGGAATGCACCGTGGGAGGAGTTGGTGACTGAGGTGGGTTGGAAAGTTTAGGAAGGGACTGAGGATTGGTGCTGTGGGGATGGAGAGGAGTCTGCTTGCCACCAGGTGTTAGCCCAATTTTGAGTGTAAAAAAACTTATTATTATATTATTAACTATTTGTGGTTAATTAGTGCAACTGTTTCTTTTATTGTACCAATTTTTGTGTTCCTTCAGAAACTTATTGTTGCATGCAATAATTTTTTTTGTGGTATGTGTACTGGCAGTTAGACACCAAATGTAAATGAATTTACCAACCAGATTTGTAAATTAAAAAATTGTGTTTGATCAATTTCTATTGCTTTTTCTTTTCTTTCTGTAATTTTTTACTATTTTCCTATCAAAGGATTTTTCCCAATTTTTCTGTTAATTTTTCCCCTAAGCTTTAGAATCATATTGGATACTAAGTCATTTTATAAAAATCATGTTTTTTCGTAAAACTTATATAGTTTTACAAGAAATTTGAAGTTTTATACATGCAACTTGTATATGTAAAGTGTTGTCGCAGCCTCTTCTGTATGAGTCTTGGCTTGTCGTAGCAGTGTCGTATGAAACTATTGTAGCGAATCCTCTACGCACTAACTGACCAGAAATGTAAAATATTTGATAAGAGAAAACAGTTAGGACTTCTTGTTCAATATAATATTATCATTTGTTATCCCCCACCAACCAAATAATACACATAATATAGATGGTCTTCTAAACAACTTTGTCAACAACACAAGCAGACCAATAGCAAGAAATATTTCCCTCGTTGATAATCCCATCACTATAACACACTGTAACAACATACCAATATTGGAGTGTTTTTGCAACAAAACCCTGGAAATTGGTGTATTTTGTTAGCATGAAGTGAGCGTAAATAATGTGTATCTGATGGTGTGTGTTTGGTGTAGTTTCACTGACTTCTCGCCATCACAACATACCAATATTGGAGTGAATATGCACCGAAGTGCTGGAGATTGATGTATTTAGTTAACATGAAGTTGACATAAATAAAGTAATATAATAATACATTTTTCCACTCGTCACAATTGAACTAACGCCTGGTGGCGAGCAGACCCTTCCCCAATCCCCTCAAGGCCAATCCTCCAGTCCCTTGCTAAACTTTCCAACCCCTCTCACAGTCACTTACTCCTCTCGGTGCATTCCACTCCCTCACCAGCATTGAGTGTGTACCCCTTTCCATTCTCTTCCATACCCTCTGAATATTCTTACTGTTGTTTCCTTTTCCCTTAAAAATTCCATTATTTATTTATTTATTCATTCAGTATCCCATGTACACTCAGTGTCGACTTAGCTTGAAGGCCGAAACACCCCATTCCCCCTTCCCGTTCATAACCTTATACTGACCATTCTCCTCCTGTCCCTCGACAGTTTACAATGCAATTCCTTCATCATCCCGCTAGGTCTAAAGTTCCTTTCCTCCTCACCAAACTGACTCTGCCTTTTCCACTTATCACCCGTCTCGCTACCCTTCTCTGCCCCTTCTTTCCTTAACCACTCTGTCCACCTGCTTTGTCCACCTTAGATCAGCCTGTATCACAACCCCTCGATACTTGTATTCTGTGGCTTCGTCTACCTCCTGTGTGTGTGTGTGTTTTGTGTAGTTTATTGAAATTGCACTATAATATACAACAATTTCAGTTTTTCTAACAACAAAAGGTTAGAGATGATTTGTACTTATCAGTCTTGGTATGCAGAGAAAAACACTATTTACATTGTTTTATTTTGGTGTTTTTTGGAGAATATTAGCTGTGAATTGAGATTTAATCTAGTGGGTTTTTTTGATGTAACATTGGTGTATTTTTCCACCAGGGTTAAGCCTAGGCCTACCTACTTTACACCAAGTTGTTGTTTTATTTAATATATTTGGTGAAGAAGCTATGTATTTTTAATTATTTTTTTGCCTACCTCTTATTTGTTTTAAAAACCACTTTGTTGTGCAATGTTAATAACCACATAATAGGCGAAAATTGTTATCCTATTACCTACTATTCCTTGCTGCTGGACAGGCTGTAAAACGTGACAAGTACTCAGTCTTGTCTATATGTTAAATTTTTGGGTAGTTATGAAAATCATTTTGTTTTACAATATTACATTTATTTGTTAATCCTCGTTATTTTCTCTGTTAGTAGTATTCAGCATGAATACAAAATCGTCCCATCTCATTCTGAGTAGAGAAACATCTGGAGATAAAGCAATAATGAAGCTCTTTTTAAATATATTTATAGTTGGCACCTCTTGTACATATATTTAATAAATGCTTAACGTATGGTATCTTCCCAGATAGGCTGAAAATTGCAAAAATTATTCCCCTGCATAAGAAAGGTGATGCTACTTATGTCAATAACTACAGGCCAATTGCTTTGTTATATTATTTTTAAAAAATTCTTGAGAAGATCATACTGAAATGTTGTTATCATTCTTAACATATCAAAACACAATCTCAACCAGTATGCATTTGTAAAAGCCATGTCAACAGAACAGGCTCTCTATACATTAATCAATAGTATCTACACTCATCTGGACAAAGTTATTAGTAGTGTGCATTCTTGCCAACCTGTCAAAAGCTTTTGATTGTGTCTGTCATACCATCCTGCTGGATAAACTTGATAAGTATGGAGTAAGAGGCATTGCCAACAATCTAATAAAATAATACTAATAAAATCATGCTCAAACAACTAGTGTACGTTGCTCAACAAATAATGTAACCACAGAATCCAATTCCGAACTCACAGAAATTAATATTGTCCCACAAGGATCAATCCTTGGTCCCATACTCTTCCTGGTTTTTATTAATGATCTGCCATAATTTTTAAATTCAGGCCAGACTATCATGTTTGCAGATGATACTTAAGTTATAGTAACTGGTAGAAATTAACATCAGCTCTTCAGTAACACTTTTGAAACATTTAAGAAAATGCAGACGTGGTTTAAAATAGCAACGTGCTTGTCCTAAATACTAAAAAATCTTCTATCCTTAAATTTCCCTTAAAAACACAACAAACCCAGGCGTAGAGTTTTTAGAAACCAACAACGTGCTACAGTGTGTAAAGTCCTCTAAACTATTTGTTTTCAACCATGACAATCATTTAAGCTGGAATGATGACATAAATCAGCTTTGCCGCAAGCTTAGTTCACTCTGTTTTGCCATCAACACAATTAAATCATTATCCTCCCATGAAGCAGTTATGGCCATGTATAATGCAAATATATATTCAACGTTAAAGTATGGTGTTATCTTCTGGGGAAATTCTTCCCAGTGTACTAAGTTATTCATACTCCAAAAGAAAATAATTAGAATAACATTTAATCTTGGCAGGACAGAATCCTGCAGATCAGTTTTTCAGAACCATAACTTGCTAACTCTTCCAGGCATTTATGTGTATTACCTCATTCTATTTTCCATAAAAATATCAAATTGAAAAAAAAAAAAAAAAACAATGAGATCCATAGCCTAATCATTTTACCAGATGTAACAACAATGAGCTAATGGGCGACTTGAAGTATACGCCCCCTGACGTCACACCGCAGAGGAAATACTGTGGGAAACAAAGCTTGTTTACAAACATGCAGATTTGTTAGTTGGTAATTGCAGAAAGCAAAAATTTTGCGCATCCATAGATTTGCACGCAAGGGTAAAAATTAAAAAAATAGTAGTTTCTACTTCATGGTTAAGATACGCAAATACATAAGATTAATGTTTACGTGAAGAAACGGCAAATTCCATACAAATAATCAATTTTCTTGACGTACATCTCATCCGGGACATTTGACGCCAAACAGCTAAATGAAGGTTATGTTCCGCTGCGGTATCCACGGAGACAGGAATTGTTTCCCACGCCTGGCTGAAGCTCCGCCTCTTTTCAAGTCGTCCATTAAAAGTGAAGTTGGGAAATTATGTTCCCATAAATTCACTACAGAAGTGTGTATCGAATGGAGCAGCATCACACTTTAAAAACAGATTCCAGCTGTATGAACTTTCAAATGGAATGTCTGATGTCTCAAGACAATGAACTTTTTTCTGCAATTGGTCATAAGAAAAGTGCATGTCATAGTGTAGGAGGACTATGTAAATATTATGCAACCAAGTTTAACTTGCAAAAAGAAGCAACAGAAGCCATTAGAGATGCTGAAACATTTGTTCCTACAGTTTCTAAAGTGCTTAGGAACACAACACTCTTACACTTGGTGAAGAAGTTGAACACTTTCATGGTAAACAAACTGAGGAATGGAATAATGTGAAGTCTGTAAACTGTATTCAGTCTACTCATTATTGGTTGGTAGGTGGAGGAGAAGTTGGTTTGGCTGGAACTGTTTTTCATGAAGTGCAAAAAGTGTTTGTGAATGAATAAAAAAGAATAACATTTTTGATTGATAGCTTCAGTGTTGGTGACTTTATTGCATGTGTTAACGATGATCATTTGTGGATGGCTCAAATCTCAAGGATTTCAAGAGAACTGAATGATGTCATTGTATCATTTATGCATCCACATGGTCCTGCAAATGGTTTCACGTGGTCTGCAGTGAAAGATGAGTGTCAAATTCAACTTTAGAATGTACTCCTGAAGGTGAAACCTCCATTTCCATGTGGTCACAACACAGCCAGGCTTGAACCTAGCATATAAGGCCTCATTTCAAAAATTAATTTAAAGTAAATAAGGCAAAAATCCAGTATACTGTGTGCACAGCATGAATATATATATATATAAACTTAATGACTTATTTTGACCAAATTTTCATAATTTAATAAAATGGCGTTTTTGGGATTTTAAACCCCCAAAATTGACAAAATATAATTTTTTTATGATTTCCATAATTTTTTTGTGGGATTGTAAAGCTTTTTGGTCGGTAGAAAATATACAGCTGAAACTACATCATGAGTAGTACCGATAGTGCCTCTTACAAGCTTTGAGTCATCCCCTTTGTCTTTCGAAAAAATTCAGAAAACAGAAACCACAAACATATAAAAAGTTTGTGAATTTTTTTAAAATGTTTGTCACACTACATTAGGTTTTCTATATACCTGAAAAAAATTTTTTTCCGATAGCTGTCGATAAAAAAAAGCCTCTTTCTTCTAGCTGGTATAGTTTCTGAGGAGCATACATTTATACACTTGATGTTCTGGACATTTTTCATTATTCTCAAGTTTTAGCCAAATTTTTGAGTCGTCATATCTCTGTAAAAAAGGTTTTGGGTCAAATGCTTTTAGTGTGTGTTTCTTTATGTTTGTATGACTAACACATATATTTTTTTCCACCAAAATTGGAGATGGTCGACTGACACCCCCTGCCTGAATTTAAATGGAAAGGGTCTATTCAGATTTGAACAGTAAAGTAAACAGTATATAATATTGAAATGGATAGAATATTAGAGAAATCACACTCATTTACCTATTCCAGTGGACAATTTTAGCTCATCGTGAACCTATTTGCATTTGTGAATTTTTAGTTGTTACTAATTTCATAAGATACTACAACTACTAATTTCTTAACACTCAAATTTATTTATTTATACTGCAGCTACTGCCATACTAATTTTTAACATTTCACTTACTTTGCATTTTCAACACAATACAATCTCTTTTCACCAACTGCCATAGTACTTTGTTTCTGGCCAAAATTGAGGGAAACCTCAGTTTAGGCCTTTACACCGTACACGAAACTTAGCTTTTTTCACGGAACTTGAATTACAAACTCAGGTTACCCTCGGCAATGAAACCAAACTTTTGTGTCGTTTATACCACACTTAATCAGCAGTTTCCGATACCTAGGTTTCCAAAACTACTGTTTCGTGTGTTGGTGCAAACATACTATATGAGATATGATGTGTTTTGTAGACGTATAGGTATCGTGGCTATTTTTTACATACTGTACCAGTAATGAAAATATTTTAGCTTTCATAGTTTTTGTGTAATGGCATGTCAAAGTCCAAATTTGCATAAAACGGTTTTATATGCTAGATAGGAAAACCAATTGACCTCCATAATGAAATAATTCATACTGAAGAACAGTTACACGGGTTATGTAAAGACCTGTATAAAAACTACATTGAACTGCATTTTGTGTTTTTAAGAGATTATTGAATTTGAAATTTAAAAATAAACTATTTTCTTAAATTGTTTTAAAAATGCAAAACAAAATTCAGTACGGTTTTATACATGTCTTGACATAGCCAGTGACACTGTTACTCAGTGTAAATTATTGCATTTTGGTAAGCCAATTGGTTTTTCTTTCTAGCATGAAACCATTTTATGTAAATTTTGACTTTGACATGCTATTATACCAAAACAATGAGGGCTGAAAAATGTTCACTTCAGTAAAAAATATTCACAATGTATGTCTGCATCGCAAACCATATTTTGCAGAAATATAAAAATTATTAAAACTATTTAAATTCTGGGTGAACTTAAATAGTTTGTCACCATGGCAAAATTTTTGTCAAGCGGTGGAGTGTGTTACACTCTAGATACTGAACACTACAAAAATATTAATTGTACAGTATTTGAAAGTCTCTTGTTTTGCCCATGCTTATTTGATAACACAGTACTGAGGTTTTCTAGGCAGTCCTCTTAAGTATATCCTTATGGTGCAACCTCAGTTTGCAAAATTAATCATTTGTTTAGTCCTGTCTTACTATGTGCTGTAGCCAATTAATGATCAAGTGTGGTCACATTATGGGACACACTGAATGCAGAAAGCTGTAATGGCACTATTGTTGTGTCACGACAGACTTCGTATACTAAAAAAATGTATGGTTTATCGTCAGCATTTTTTGAGCTGCAACTCCAGTGAGCATAATTTTTTTTTTTCAAGAAGTAATCATAAAACTTTACCTGGTTTCTTTCAGCGTATGTCTCTTTCTGAACAGCTGAAGTGCCTGTTCAAGTTGACTTAATAGTCAAATCCATAGGCCAGTATTATTTTTAATTTTTGACAAGGATACAACTTAACTACAGTCTACAAGTGAAGCTGATGGTATAGTGAGAGCAAACATGATTTATCAAGTTAGCTGCGTACCTGGAACTGTTTTGATCTAGTGCCCCACTGATCTTACATCCAAGACACTGAACTGCCGCACATTTTTCCGTCATTCTGCTGAAGCTAAGTTATTTTATGCAATAGGGACAGGTCCAAAGGAAGAGGGATAGGGACAATCACTCTCCTGAAACACCTAAAAACAACACAAAAGAGGCTTTCATTCCACACCGATAGCATTTAACTTTGTGTAACCTTTAAATAGGCAATATGAAGAGTAATCAATAGGGAAAGAGCTAGGGTTAAAATGTATCTGCACATGATTTTGCTTACACAATTAAAAAATAGCTTTAATTTTTTTTTATAAATCTCCCGCCCCTCCCTCGCCTAAAAACTCATCACTTGATCCTTCCCAGTCTGTTATGCAGTGAACCTGTCATTTTATTTTATAAGTAAAATTTACATTTATTTTAGAGCACTTGTGTGGTTTCACATTTATCAAGAAACTACATTTTGACGTATGTCTGGAAAAAAAATTTGGCCATGTTGGAGGGACTGATAACAATGTTTAGTTTATTGTTTTGAAAGAAAGTACTCTACCAATTAAACTGCATACAAAATGTGATTTCTTACCCTAGGAAGTACGTTCATTTGCAAAAAAAAGTGTATTTTCACCCCTTAAAGTTGTAAGAATAAATTAATTTTCAATTTTTGCTTGCCAAAGCTAATTATTTTAATTTCAGTTGTACAGTTAAAGCTGATGCTTTGAAACATTTACAAAATGTAATTTGGAAATAATTGTTAACAACAGAAGGCAGCATGAACTATAATCAAGCTATAATTTACAATTTTTTTTATTTTCCTTTAGTTACACAGTAAATTAAATTGATAGAATAACAGTTAATTGTATGTTTTGTCTGGTTGGTTATTACCTGCATCACTAGTGTATTTTTTAAGTTAGGCCTACATATGGACGTGTTTGAAATCCTCACTGTTAATTTCTCCTTAAATTTTCACTTGTTATTTGTGTTTGTATGCACAAAGAAATTTCTCAGTTCAAAACTTGAACCTTGCGATATAAGCTCCGTTACACCATTCATTTCCTGTTTTCCTAAACAAAAATGCAATCATCAACACTGCAATTTGAACACAAATAACAAGATGGTTTAACAAGATTAATTGTAATGTGATATTTTGTCCTCTGAATGCATGAAACTTTTATTAAAAACTTCGCATTAACAAATGAGCACTTATTGATTGTTCTGTCCAGATTCATGCCCATAGTTTTGGTTTTTTTGATATGTTTCAGTTATGTGTTTCACTTTACATTCACTCAGGAAAAATGCTTTCATCAAAATGTTTTCTTTTATTACTATCCTTAATTTATATCATAACAGCTTACTGTTGCTACATAAATAAATTAATGAGTAAGATATAAATTAGATAACAATAGTACACTTCAGAAGAAACTATACTACATAACTCTTGGCACAGTCTTTGAACATATACAGCACTCTCGTAGCTGGTAGTGTTTTGTTTTTAAGGACGTTTCAGTAACTGTCTACCAGTCTAATAAACTGTTTTTATTAAAAAGTTTTAATTTTAATACAGTAAAAGCCCATTATAACACTAATGTTAGGAAAATATTTCCGACCCGCATTACAGTGGTTCCTCGGTAGGTTTACTGACAGTAACCATTCCTTTGTTAATTTAGACTGAGGAACATTAAATGATCTGTGGTATAATGTGCAATGGTATAATGAGCTTCTACTGTACTGTACTAACATTACTACAGAATTACTACAGATTGTTGCAACTGTACAGTAGGTCCTGCTATGATGTTGTTTGTAAAAAAAAACTGTGTGGCTTTGTAGGAGAAATATTATCCCCTTAAAAATTATTAGAGTCATTGAAGTGGTCTCAAAACGTTTTCTACAATCTAGTTGTATATTATTTATGTGTTTACTTTATATTTTTGAACATGACTTCCAACAATAGTCTGATAAGTGCATATGTAAACGTAAGTTGTACAATATAATATTACGGTACCTGTTATAAGCTAGATAGCAGAACTTACTGTATTAATAAGATATTCATACTAGGGATATATCAGTAAGTACATACTCGTAAATATTTGGGTACACCGTTATATTTTGTTCATATTATTAAGAGTATTTCTTTAAGGGTTAATAATTGGCATTCACCGAAGTACTTTCCCGTATAGTAATATCTTGAACACAGATCATTATTAACAATACATTATTATGTTTGACATTAAAATAACATTTCCAAATAATAATTGATAATGTGGATAGAATAAGTTTTACAGCATAACTTAGTTCCAAACTGTTCGTAGAACTAAAACTATTTTCATTACAATAAGTTGTTTCTTACGTATGCAGATATCGATGCTGCAGTCAGTATTCTGCCTATAGAATAACCTACATATAAAATTGAATGTTTTCTCCAGTCCCTATCTATGCTGTTACTATTTCCTAAAATAAGGTTATTCAAAGCATTTAATAGTTTACAATGATTAGTGATGTCTATATTGAAATTGTGTTTAAAAAATAAAATACTCATCTTATTACTGTTTGGTAAAATCTGTTGTTGCATTATGCTAATAATTGTTACGCAGTTGTCACAGTTGTAATGTTTTTAAAATGCCAGTATCACTTAACACTTGTAATTGAATAAAGTTGTGTGAGTTTTAGATCGAACACATTGTTTCTACATGATATTGCAACTTCTACAAATAGTACAGCTTACCTCAGTTTCCTATGATTAACACTAATTTCTCACTTAAAAATTCTTAGTGAAGGCTAACTGTTTATATAATACAGTCTAGCAAAGAGTAGCCCGACGTTCCATGTGTATTCTCCGCAGTATCCATTTTAATTGCACAGTTTAATCCCTATAGAAACATATACTGTATCACTGTATCTTTTTTTGTATAATCGAGGAGTTTTGGAGATAAAAAAACAGCAAGAGACAAGTATCAGTTGAGCTTTCACTTAAACTACTAAAAAAATTTTTAACAGGTTTGTTTCAAACACAAAACTGTTATTTCGTAATATACAGTCCGTCCGCCACCTCTGAGCACCTCGCTCTGTGCTTTTTTCGTTCATCAGACATAAACATGACAACCTTTATATCATCTTGACGCACATACTAGCTACACTGTCTTTGGAACAGACGTGTTTGCTGCTACGTTGCTGAAGCTTCCACATTGTTTATGATGGAAAATGCATAACTGCCAGAGACTCTGAACTAAAGCACTGACAGTAAAAATTTGCTTTTGTTGTTCGCACCTTGAATCTATGTATACTGATATTTTAGTGCATCTTAATTATGTTAATGAATCCAATGTCTCCCCTTCAACATTTTTAATTTAAGAATACCTCAGTTATTATATATATATTTCTAAGTCAAGCCTAGTGAAGTTTCTAAAAGTACTTATGAAAATGTAACAGATGGTCAGCAAGCTGTGCATTGTACATTTCTCTGGTTTGCATATTGAACACGTAAATATTTTCTTAAATTATTCACCCCAAAACAATCCAAAGTACTTTACAGATGAACTGCTTAAAAAAAGTGATGTTCCTGAAGGAAAAGTAGGTCAAATATAACCACATGTAATACAAACAACTCACATTTGGGAAGGCCTTGTTTCAATCCCAGGTCCAGCAATTCTGATTTCAGTTTCCCATGGTTTTTGAAAATTCCTCTTATGAAAATGCTAGAATTTTCAGTCCCTGATTCTCAGAACTATTAGGTACCCTTCTAATGTCCTCTCTGTTTACGATACAGTAAGAGCTTTAAATTATGTATTATTTGCCATGGCATTTTCTCTTCTGCTATTTTTTGCAGCTTTCGCCATCCTATGTACATTAAAAAATTGGAAAGGAATTGGATTTGAGTTAAAATACCATACAACTGCATGTCCTAAAATTGAGTTTTGTTTTTTTGTGCAGCTGTTTATTTTGTGTCCATGATACAATTTTGTGGTACATTCGTGAAATGACTATTGTTTTCATGAATGTTTATTGCTTTTGTTCATAATACATTTTCTGATTGATCTGTGAAATGTAACTCTGAAGACGTGTAACTGCACCAGAAATTCTAAGTACAGTACTGTAAGGTATTTGGCCATCAGAATCCCTTCTTAATTTTTTTTTTGTGCAAAATATTAATAATTGGCAGCTAATAAATTTTGTTTGTGAGAATTTGCTTGTTTTGTTTCCTGTTGTTGGAATTAACTACCAGCTGGTCTGTGTATATTACCATCAGATCTCCAAACTACCAAACCGTGTGCTTTGTGGCTACTGAATATGTACATTGTGTTAGGTTTCACCTGTGCATCGAGGTCGCCCGATAAAGCAAGTGTAAGCCCGGCCTACTATTACAGTGACATTCTTGTTTATGTCCCAGTTTGTCAGTGTCTGGGCAGGCAATCAATGTCAGTTGAAATCAACCGGCATGTTTATTCCTGCTCTAAAGTGATGTCACCATCTCCAGCAATTACTTTTATCCAGTATTTACCAACCAACGGCCATGAACTATGATGCTGCGCCATCATGGTAAGCTCGTGCAGAAGCAAACACTACAAAATTAGTACATTAAGTAATAAGTAGTAATAATTGTATCGGTGGGCCAAGGTTTTTATATGTTTATTATTTCACATTACAATTAATATGTCCATGGTTGCATCCAGGCATAGTTCTATGATGTATGTTCATTTATCAATTATAAGTAAATTTAAGGTACATTGAGTTCATCTCATATTTAATGTTAATTAAATTTCATCGAAGACTAGTCTTGTTGGGTGTCTAACAATTCGTCTCGAAGAGCTTGTAACTTATCTAAGTAACTTTTGGTTATAATTATTTTTGGTTTTCATTTTATTTGAAAATAAGTGAAATTTAGACTAAAGCTTGCGACTGTATTGAACTGCTCTCAATCTGGCTGGCGCCTAGTCCCGTGGAGAGAAGCATCCCTGTCTTGGGGTTTTCCCGGGCGTTGAGGTGATGCAGGAGCACCCCCTCCCCCTCTTTACCTTGTTCTCGCGTGGGGGTGCGCAAGTAGCGGTGATCTAGGGTAGGCGCACACAGCTCTGAGGCATGCAGGATTAGCGCAGGGGCCAGGGGGCCATTTTTACAAGAACCATTGTGGGGAGCAATTTATTTTTCAGTATTTATTTATTATTACGTAAGCCCACCATTTTTTCTGTTGTATTTGGCGGACTATTGAGTTTATGTTTTTGGGACCATGTGGTAGTGTGCCATTGCCTTGTAACGGTACATTCAAGTAAATTAAATCTGCTGAAAAAGTAAGGGACATAATTGTATTTGCTTTGTTATCAATGCCTGCCTACGAACCACCTGTTAAATGAGATAAAAAATTCTTCGTGCTCACAGCTGGCTTATGAAGTAGAGAGTTCTACTGCCCGTTGCTGTGGTATGAGTTGGTGTAGTACCGCTACAGTGCCTCTGGTACCAGAGTCACAAAAAATGGATGCTAAAAGTGTAAAGTATGCATAAAGAATGATGCATAACATTATAAGAATAAACTTTAAAAACTAATGCATGCATGTGTGCATACGCACATCCAACCACACACACATAAACACAACACACAGACAGGGAGAGCCTGAGATTTCAAGAAAAATTTTCCTCCTACATTTTTATCAATTTAGAACACTGGGAACAATCAGCCTGTGGGTGTATTGCCACCAAGAAGAGGACTGGTGGCTTCAGGGCTGCTGGATGTGGTGTGCATTCACAAGGAGAGTTGTTTACATGGATGTCTAAAGATGTCAATAAATGCAAAGTGATATTCAGTAAGGATGGTGTAACAGGTTGAAGCCTACTTCAATTCCTTGCTGCAACATGTCATGTAAAGTACTGTATTTGCAAGGCGTTATAATTGACAGTGATCTCAATAAAGCATATACAGTAGTTAAGATATTTTTACCTGTAAGTATTGCTAACTGTATAGTGTTCACCAACAGAGAGAAGAATACATTTCAAAATTACATATAAATTAGTTAAATACAAAAAGTCTAACTGCAACAAGCTGTAATAATACAGTAGACTACTTCATTTAGGGTGTTATATCCAAAACTTCCTCAGCTGTTCCTTGCAATCAGAACACAGTAAGATGATGAATGATCTAGAAGAGAGAAATTAAAGTGGGGAAAAATACAGTAATTGAGAAATTTGTGGTACAGAAGTACAGCACACAAAAACTGACACATATGGTTTGAAAGAACACTAGAGAAGTCAACTCAAAGATAACTTGTGTGTTGTAAACCCACTATGATTCTGACTTTGAGATTATGTTAATGTATCTACTACTATCTATAGACATACTTGTGCACAGATGTGCTTGCTTGGGGGAAAGAAATAAAACTTTACATTCATTTTTGTTGATATGTATGTGCCATTTAATTATGTACAGTATGTGTTTATGTTTGTTTCAATCATTCCTTTATGTTTAATTTTATTTAATTTGATTTTTAACACGCCCTCGAACAGCATAATGCCTTAGTAAATGTACATGGTGGAAAGAAGTAAGGAGTTTAAGTATAACAAGTATTTGTACATTAGAGTTTTAAAAAATTTTTAAACTGCTTTATTACGTGGTATTTTTCACAGGAAGTCATCACCTTAATTATTGCTGAATCGGCATAGGCGAAGAAACCACGTGAAACGTGAGGCCACATGTCTTCTCTATCTTAAGTTAAATATTTAAAATTTAGCACCGTAATAACGACTTATCAAAGTTTGTACGATAAAACACACTACCTAACAAGCACATTTTTCTGCAGTGTTCTTGATATATGATAATAGACATTTGAGAAGAGTTTAAAACTATTTCTGCATCATCATCTCTCGTAACCACCACTGAGAGTGGCCCGTGTGGTTGAAACACTGGGAACCAGCTAACTCCCAACATACACAAAATACACTTACAAGGCAACACGTGCTTACAATACATGCCTTTGCTCAAATTTTCACAACTTAACATGTGCGTATCGTTCCTGAAGCTTGACCATCCTTCAACAATTTACACAGTTATAGGCACATTTTATATGACTAAATCAGTATTTCGATTCCTGCACAACTACAATAAAAATGTATGCCTGGAAATATAAAGTACATCTAGCTTTTACTAATACCCTACATACAAAGAAATTCTCATTAAATATTCACTCTAGGGCTAAGCGCATATGTTACGTACCCTAGTGAAGCACAGCTGTAGCATTAAGTTCTAAATTTGGTGATTACAAACTGTAATATAATTTCGAAATCCCCTAATGATCTTGTATGCAAGTTATTGAGGCTGAAATAAGAAATCATTGCGTGGGTCTTTAAAATGAAAATATTATTAGATGTAAGTAGTTATATTACTCGCAAAACTATCTCAGCTCATAATACCCTGACCAGTGTCCATTTCCTGGACTGGAGTTAAGATCTCAGCAAGGTTTTCAAAAGTGTTCAAGTTACACCAGTTGTGAACTCAGGAGTCTTAATTGATAATTGTAAAGTGTCAATTGTCTTTCCACTCATGTGCTGTGTTGCATGAATTATGACAGAACATTTGTAGTATGTTATGCTAACTTGTTATTTATGTAGAAATAATGACAATTATCAACAAAATTGGTAGTCTCCTCATCCCCAAATAAATTGTCTAAAGAAGTCCACATCTTCAAAAGTATGGGGAAGACACTCAAACTTGCAATGCAATCTACATTGGGCCAATATTTACTATTTTACCATTTAACAAGGTTAATATCTGTATGGCAATGAATCTTGCAAGATTTTATAAACAATACAAGTTTGTTGCAGCAGTCCAGTAGCGGCCGGTGAAATCAGATAATGGATGTTCACACATCGTCTCGAAAAATAATTAAGAAAGAACATTTTAAATTAAAAACAGTCACAAATTGTTCCTACACACTAAATTTCATGCTGTTTTACTAAAATTTTCATGATGCAGAACATGGGGTAAAATTTCAATACTGGCAATGGAAGTTGTTTCTCATTTCCCTTTATTTAATTTACAGGTAAATTTCAAATGGATCTTAAATGAGCAGTAAATACGTATAGTTTTCTACCTATTTTAAATGTAATAGTAAGGTTATGGTGTAATATTTCATATCTACGGTGAAATGTGTAAAAACAGTCTCTGTGATAATATACATTTATTACCTGCACACTGTATTATTGACATTTATTTTACATTTAAAACCACAGCATTTCATCTCCCAGTTTTGCTCGAGGTTCATGTCACATTTTTGCTCAGAATGTACGTTTAGCTTAGTATTAGATAAAGCCTAATGCTGACATCTAGTGACATGTTTTATAGTTGCGGGGATGTAACACTTGCTGGGCCAGTAGGTGCTGCGATCACGAGGTGAAAGAAGTAACCGTTTCCGCAATCAACAGGCATGAGCACAGTCAGACCTGTGCACTTTTTCAATGTTAAAACTCCCATAAGAGGTGATGTCATTTTGTCATGCGCATGCGCAGAGGCCAAGAGAAGAGCACTGCTCTGTTGTACACAGTACAGTGTTGCAACATTGCAGCTTTACAGCATAAAAACTCCATGCATTTGTGATTGATTAGATGAACATTTTAAACAGTACTGGCGATAAGAAACATACAAGAATTTTTTAAATATTTTACAAAAATACTTCACAGAAAACTGGATGTGCACTTACGTGCCAGCCGCTACTGCTGCAGTCATAAACAATGAAAAATCAAATATTGATGTAACTCTTTTTGTTAATACACATTTGTTGATGTACCAGATTTTCTGGAAATCACTTCAGAGGTATGTAAGATTTGGCATTGCTCCGTAAGTTGGACTTTCTAACTTTTGTCTCTGAAGGTGATTTTCGAGCTACTGCAATCTAATGTGTTTACACGGGTATTTGTCGAACTACGACTTTTGTTTGATTCTATGTGGTAGAAATATATCACAGGACATTAAAACATACTAAAATGTAACTGAGATTTAAATTTAGTTTTTTTAACCTGATGTTTTAATATTGCGGTTTAAATTCTTTGTAGAAATGGTAAATAAAAATTATTTTGCCTCACTGTCATGTAATGCATCATATCAATACTTCTAACGCCTTTAAAATAGCATACCTAGACAATTCATGTGCTTCAATATATTTAAACAATATATACGTCATTCAATATTCAATACTAACCAATTCTATACGTATCTGAGTGATCTTTGCTCACTCCTGACCTGAGGTTCTCGTTTGTAGTTCTCCAACCACTAAAGAAAAATAGTAAACATCTGAAATCCGTAATCGAGTCCGCTGGTCCCCAGCCTTTTCCGTTTTCAACCAGTTTCTAACATAAACTGTTTGCGACTAGCTGACATGTGATGCTACCGACTTCACGCCGTACATCATAAAGCTGTCGTAGTGCATTCTGGGGCCGCCATTTTGCTGTGACTAGCCGTGCGACTAGCCGGCTGCTATAGCTATGCGTGTGTTTGCGACTGACTGGGGGAGATACTTGTAGACTCTGTGATGATGGTCGGCGTGGGCATGTCCAGAGAGTCGTAGAGCGGATACTCGCAGCACAGCAGGAACTTTAGGAACCACGGCACCTCCACGTAGAAAGATGGCGGTATGGGGATGAGTGGAGATGTAGACGCTTTGTAGTAGCGGTACTCTGCATTGCTGCAAACATTGAGATCGAATCAGTTCGCTGTTACACACAATTTATTCTCACATGATTATACAAAACTGTACGGGCGTAACAAATTAATGTGGAACTTACTCTCTGTACTTTTCATCTGATGATTTCTCCAGCAGTGGCATGCCGGAAAGGAAGAGTATTATCAATGTTGTAAAAATTGGTGACAGAATGGCGATCCACTCAACCCCATCAATTACATTTATGGAGATAATGAAGATACCCCACCAGAGTACTATTTCCCCAAAATAATTAGGATGTCTTGACAATCTCCACAGACCTGAAATTTAGAAAGTTTACATTATGATGTATAATAATTAACATACAAGATCAAATGTTTTTACTGCTTGGTTATTAAAGAAGGCATAAATTTTTTACAAGGTGGTTGTGATGTCATAGCACACTACTGAGGTAAATATAATCTTAGCTTTTTTGGAATAATTATTTACTTTCTAAAATGTTTTAAATTGTTACATTATTTCTAACCACAAAAAATAAATCTAAATACCAGGCTGCAAACAAAAGTCTATTTAGTAACTTTAAATTCTTTCTACAGTGATTTGAAAAAGTTTATTTAAACATCTGATTGTCATCCAGTAGTTGCTTACATATAAAAAGCTTAAATGAGCTTACATATTCATAAATTCAATTCAATTGAAAAATTAAAAAGTATAATTAACTGATGCAGAAATCTGTTACTAATTGAAAAACCAGGATGTTTCTTCTACTCAGTCTGCTTGTTGTAGCAGGGGCCATGACAGACAAAATGCACAATTTGACACGCATCATTCTAGGAAGTGATGGACAGGCCATGGTTGAAAGTGAAATATGAAGTGGTCCTCGCTGGCAGAAGCCCCGACATTGTAAAAGGAGATAATTAAGAGGAATTATTATGATTTTGCAAAAACAAAAATCTGTCACAAGCTAGATTAACGCAACGAATTGTAGAAAAATGAGTTATAAATTTTAAATTTTGCTCAGTTTTAAACTGTAACTTAGAACCTAATATTCAAACTACTTCAATTAACATACACAGCCTCCTAAAATTGTAACAGAGTGAGAGAGAGAGAGAGAGAGAGAGAGAGAGATGGCACACTCGCCTCAGATTTAAAAGTTCAATTTCTAGTTTTGGTCAGTGTGGCGTTTGTTTTTTATTCCTTAATAGAACTTGGTCGATACATTTATCTTCTTAACTGTAAATGTAACAAGTATTTCAAGCTAACTCTCACTAAAATTAAATATTGTATTCAATTGTTTTTCTGAAGTATTCCACATTCTTTGACCTTCTACTTACTTGCTTTTTTCTTTTCACACTGTAAAACATGAAACATCCGGGTCTGGATCTTTATTTTTACAACAAAGGTCCTATCCTTTCAGTTTGCCTTTGAAAACAATTATCACATGACTGTAATAATTAAAAAAAAAATGCCAGAATACATTGTTGTTTCAGGGCCATTTCTGTATGAACTTATTAAGGTTGCCACTTGTTTCATGTTTCACATGTATTGTAGTGTGTTGGTTGGGAAGTACGTTTTACATGCAATTATTGTTCCAATGTAAATACAGAAAGCTTACTTCAGAAGATTATAGAATGTCACTGTTAAGCTATTATGCATATTGGAAACAATGTTTACAAAGCTCTTTAACACAATAAAAAATTGCCATTTCAGACTGCACGTCTAAAAAGTACTAATCGGATATATGGGACACTCATAATGGCACATTCTACTTTACTTTTCACCAGTGCAGTTATATCTTCGCCAATTAAATTCCCATTGTAAAAACAGAGTGATAAATAATTTTCATACTAGTTCAGTGCTTGACTCATAGTGGCATTGTGGAATGTTCAGCACTCGTTAAGTTTGCCTGTATAGCTTCTTAGCTCCAGGAAGCATAATTTCTTCCCACTTCCTTCCCCCTCGCCCGCAAATAATCACTTTCAGATAAAATCATCCTGTGAATATTTAAAATTTTGAATTAATTACAATCAGAAACCTTTAAAAATACTAACTTAAGATAAACGCTAGAAATATAATTTTAAATCTACATATTTTTGTCAATGTACAAAAATTAAAAAAAAGCATAGACAATAATGTTAGCCAACTTTATGAGCAAACATTTACCCAGAATGATGTATGTATTAAGCGTAATCTGTTCTGCTGCAATTAAATGTAAGAGATTTCAGCATCAGCGACTGTTCTTCAGAAATATGTTACTCAAAATTTCTGCTTAGAAAGTTAGTAAAACCTAATGTCTAAGTTTGCTAGTTTCTCCATTTTGGAAATTGGATTCGAGAAACCTAGAATTTTAAACTGATGCTGTTAGTGCTGAATTACGTACGTCTTGTTAATTAAATTGTATTTCATAAAATTATGATGAGATGGCATACCCTTCCAACATCACAAATCAAACATTCAGGCCTGCACCCACAAAATGGGGACAATTAAGGGAGGGGGCAGGCATACCACCAAATAAAAGTGTATTATCTGCTCCTGCTAGCTGTTGGACTCCGGGTGGCCACTCATTCCAACAAAGAAAATTCCCTGAACTTTCCCTGACATTTCTGAAGGAATACTAAACATTTCCCTGATTATCACAATCATTAAAACAACTTTCTGGCAATTTATTCAAACATTTTCCAATAAAGGTAAGAATTTCAAGTACCTTCTGACACTATTGTGTTGTCCACTCAGTAACTTGATGAAAATTCAGCAGAAAGAACACTGAACTTGGAAATGAAGTATAATCACATCTTTACACAATAAAAACTTTTGAACAAAGAATAAATTAATGCTCTCAATCCTATGATTTACATGGAAGCTCAAAACGAACGAGGCAAGAAAATTCCCTGAAATGTCTCAGATGAACCTAATATATTGTAGAGTTTCCCTGAAATTTCCAGGTGGCCACAGTTTCCCTGATAATTCCAGGTTTTCCAGGTGGGTAGCCACCTGAAAGGTGGGGGGGGAGCACGGATGATTGCAACTCAAGCCTTGCACTCACCATCGTTGCACCACTTGCCCTTGTTGGCCGGGTCTTGCCTGAAGGAGAACTTCTGCAGGTCTGCATACGTCTCTGCCAGCAGTCCCACGACAAAGAGACCAGTGCCTGCAGAGTCCAGGGTAGTCATGGTGCGAGGGGCGCCTCGCACCCCGGGGATCACAGACACTGTGTTGTGTGGTGAGTTGATGAAGATGACTGGCAGGCTCACCACAAACACCCACACCGCCTGCAGCGACAACAGCATTTTCTATCCTTTACTGTCTTCGAACAATGTGTGGTTTTCAAGAAGAAATACTCTACGTTTGCATTTGCTAAAAGTCAGTCTAACAATTCAACTTCATGTCACAGTCTGATGGAGAAAAAATGTTACTCAAAATAATTAGAGCTATAAGCTGTGGAACACACATTAAAACATTTTGTCCCTCTAATTTTTTGAACAGTGCATTGTTATGCAAATTAATAATTTAGCAGTGTTCTAAAAAATTCAACCCTTTACGTACAGTTTGACAGCCACAACTATTCCAGTAAGCTTCTTGCCAACCTTTCTGTGAGTGGTACACTTTGCATGTGATTGTCTACATTTTTTCGTACATATAAATCAGTGTCATTCTCTGAAATTGAAATGGTAAATGTGAGAAAATAGGGGATTGGGCAAAAATATAATATGCTTCAAATGTTTACTTAAGGAGGGTGCTCCCCTCACTACATTGTTGGCACGGCACTGGTCTTCAATTACTTAGGTAGGGCGATTAAGTGGTATTATATATATTAAAATAAACGTTACATAGCTGAGTCATGTTATATATAAGAAAAACACTGTCTGACACCACAGCTACGGTTACTGATACAGTTTGATTCCTTTCTAAACACTTGCAAATACAGAAAAAGATCATTATAACACTGGTGTCAATGGATTAATTCCAACCCGTGGTACAACGGTTTAGCCGGATATTGGACGCAACCAGTCCTTTATTTAGTCAGGCTTTGGTGCATAAAATAACTTACGATGTAACACAGAGTCCATGGTATAATGAGCTTATACTTATCCATTACCCACGTCACCCTTCCTGTTGGATTCACCACTGCATCTGTTATGTTTTTACACAACATTGTTGAAAGAAACTTTACCTGGAAGGTCCAGAAAACAGCGAAACGAATGACATTGCTTCTTTTGTCATCAAAACGTTTGTCACGTCCAATCTTGATGATTCTGTACAGCAAGTAACCAGACAAACGGACACCCCACAGACAGATGAATATTGTCACCATCAGCTGCCTACTGTCATATGTCTGAAACACAAACCAAGCCTTTTTTTTTCAACTTGCTTACAATGTTAAAAAGAATTTTGTATTAACAACATTTACAAATATTAACTTTTATATAGGTGATTCGGAATAAAGTGAACACTCAAAAAAGCCCTGATTAATTTCTATTTCCTGCCAGTTTATATCTTTCCGCCAATGTAAACACAAATAATGCCACGTGCTTTTATTTACATAGGGTCGTGCAATGTTTACAACTACATTAAACTGCTCCGATAAATTTTAGCTACAATATCTACTCATTAAATGCACGGGG
>PNEQ01082709.1:0-17882 GCA_003012365.1 Medauroidea extradentata | reverse complement strand
ATCGAGCAACAGAAATGAATTTTACACGAGTCGTTAAAAAGATTGTTCTCGCAAACAAAATGCGTCATCATCGAAACAAGTTTCGTTTTCACTTCTGCACTTGCAGTTCCTGGACACACTTCATTAACGACATAATAGATGTTTTTCATAATTATCGCATAATACTTTTACAACTTCGGCCGACCGTATGGTGAAATTTTAAATTGACAGAAACGAAAATAAACATTGGAGGCATATTTCACATCCTGCAGCATGATGCCGACAAATGACAACCACAACCCTCTGATTGGCTAAAATTTCCAACATGCAGCACTCCTTCCACAGAAAATAGCACCGGGCCAAAAATGAAATCCTCCACGAAAACGGCCAGCGTTCTGCCATACCTTCCACAGCACCTTCCATGGAAGAAACTTCCATCGTGGCACACTGGCTTAAGAAGTAACAGGTATAGCGAAATTTTATATTTTTCCGTAAGAATTAAGGGAATGAGCCAATCAGAGCATTCGGGAAGTTAAATTAACATGGCGGATATTTAAATAATATACGTTAAATACGGTGTGGTGCTATATATGATGGATTTGGCATATTATGATCATTTTAAGCTGAAAAATGCTGTTAAGCTTATATTTATTTTTAGTTTAACGACAGAATAGATGTTTCAAAAGCTTTCAAAAGCTCATTTGGCTGGCGCTCGAACAACTCGTAGTATAAGTTATTACTGTTTCGTATACACTGCATATAATTATTTATAAAAATGTTAATCTGATTTAATGGTAATTCTTGTTAAAGTACAGAAATATAACATATTTGTTACATGTACTAGTTTAGATGCTTCATACATTAAAATAACTTGTTTAGAAGCACCATTCGTGTGAAGTGTTTGGTGGCTCAGGGGCAAAGTTTTGGTTCGCTGACCCCAAGGTTGATGGTTCAAAACTCACTTGGAGTATATATTTTTAGTAATTTAAATTTGTTAATTTATATTTGCACATTAGGAATATGTGAAACTTTCTTGGGTTTATACGTGCAGCCTCGGTATAATGTGATTACCCTATTGTACGAGAACTGTAATTCAAGTAACGAATATGGAGACTCAATTTTTTATTTCTAACTTATTTTTTACAGTAGTATTTCATTTATCCCATTCCTTGGCGTAATTCTGGACAACTGGCGACGAAATATATTGAGGAATCCACAGTAATTTCACGCATTTGAAGAAAGCAGAGTAGTCGGTTTCTTATTGGTTGGAATTAAGAATTAAAACATCTATTATGAACCAGAATTACTTAAGACTTTTTTCCGTGTGCGGGATTGACGCCTACTGCATAATTCTTAATTCTTAAGTTTTTAATTGTGAACTAGGCTTAAGCGCAAATAACGGTAACTTTGCTTTAACCTAAAATTTTCAAAACGTGTTTGAAAATGTTTATTACAAACAGTTCCGTTTTAAATAATTTCCATTTTAGTGCAGCGTGTTTTAGATGGTTATAAAACGGTAATGTAATCGAAAAAAAAAATAGCTGACATTGTCGATAAAACAAAAACATACTGTAATAATAGAGAAGTGTGATGAGTTTGTGGGAACATGTGTTTATCTGAATAATGAAGAACTGTACATTCCCATTCAAATGCTTACCATTTTTGTCTAAATTCATGATAGCATTTGCAAAAAAAAAAATGGTAAAATACGGAACAGTATTTACCAAACAATAAAAAAAAAACGGATCTAACATTTTAAGATGTTCTCTTGGTATGTGCGCGTGCCAAAAATCTTCCTGCAACAGTATATTCGATTCCGATATTGGTAACTTACACTTTACCAAATTTTATGTGACAAAATATGATAAATATATAGCTTGCATCACTTTGATTTTACCTGTAGAGAGTTTTTTAAGCAACATAAAAACACAAGTACTAAACAAGGTAAGCTGAATGATTTTTTTGAGATTTCCCTTCATTTACACTTTTTCGCCCTGTCCCCCTGGACAGTGTAAATAAGGGGTTTCACTGTACATTGTGTTTAGAGGCGTACCGGTATATAAATTTATACTTAAAAGTGAGTAATTCTTTATACTGAAAATTTTTTTTTATGAAACTTCACTACATCTGGGTACTTCGTATTTTACACAAAAAAATCTTGACTGAATGAAAACTTTTTCTGAAAACACCTCATTATAGTTTCATCTCATTTTTGGAACAAAATTGCCGTCAAATATATGTGGATATTAGGCAAGTAAAGACATATGGTATCCATGTAGAAATACACAGCACAGATAAGACAAAAATTTATTCAACAGCACAGAGCATACTGTAACTATTAGGATGTGATAACTAAACAAAATTGTACAATATAGTACTGTAAATAGTATGTTGCGTATTACGATAAAATATTGGTACTTCAGTTCACATACTGTACATCAAATTGAAGTACAACTGGTTCCTTTTATGCAAACATTGGATAATCATGGACATAATTTAAAAATAATACACTAAATATTGTATTTCACTAAAAGTTTAGTATAAAAATACATTGATGTTCTTGAAAGGCAGCTATTACTGCATTCAACAATATCAGGACTAACATGCAACAAATTGAACTAAATTTGTAATTTCAATATCCTCGTACATGAAATACCTTTGCAAAAAAAAAAAAAGTAATTACATAAGGCAAGCACCAGCTTACTGTATTTATCAGTTCACTATGAGGCAATATTCTTCAGATTTATTTTGTAGGTTTTTATTATCTGATGTCTTGTATAGATAAAATAACAGTGGAATCTCACATAAATTACTATACAAAATTTACTGCCTCAAAATCAACCTCAGTCTATACTTCTTCAAAGTTTACAGGTACAGGTGGGACACACACATTTTCCTCCCCATTCGTACTCACGAAAGTCATGTTGTTTGAGAAACCAATAAAATGACTTCTAAGATCCTCATTTTCCAACCTGGTTACTTTAGACAGTTCACATTCATCATACATATCTGACAATTCCAACTGAGGAACTTGAGCAGACTCTTCCTCAGCCACTGCCAGAATGTACTGAGAGTCTGATACATCTTCACTTGTTTCCACCACGAGAAATTCAACAGGATGTCTATTTTCAACACCTGCAATTAAATAGCTGTCAGCATTTGTAAACTCCTCAGTCACTGCATACATTGATTCAGCATAGTCTTTGTCTTCATTGGCAATATTTACTACCAATTCTGGAGCTGGAAAGGGGTCTTCATTCGAACTGACGACGAGAAATTCTGCAGCTTCCGTGCACTCTTCATTAACACCTGTTAATACCAAGTCTGCAGTTTGGGTACATTCATCATCCACTGTTTCCATTAATTCAGACACTTGTTTGGTTTTAACCTCACCAGCTTCCAGTTTTAACGAATGAGTTAACATGTGATCCCTCAGGCCAAACGGACGAGCATACATAACACCACAAATGTCACATTTGTACTTGAGTGTGCTTTTTGCAGATAAATGAGACTTCCTGTGTTGTCTTTCAGAGTATGAAGTTTCAAATCGTCTCTGGCAAATTGGACACTTATAAGGTTTGGTGTGGATGTTTTTGTGGCTGGACAGTGAAACTGCAGTTTTAAATGTCTTGGGACAAATGCTACATTTGTACTTACGTTCATCAGAATGTATTGCTACGTGGGCTTGTAGATTATACTTTGATCGAAAGCGCTTCTTGCAGACTTCGCAAGAGTAAGGCTTCAGACCCGTGTGTATACGGACATGAAGTTCTCTCGTGCCTTTCAAGCGAAATTTCATGCCACAATAATTGCAAGAGAATGGTTTCTCTCCAGTATGTACCCGCTCATGCTCCACTTTTGAGATGGGTCGTTGGAACCATCTGTCGCAGAAACGACATGCGTATCGATTTGTACCATTATGAGACAATACATGTTTGTCCAGTTCTTGGAGGGAGCCAAATTTTTTCCTACACACTCTGCAAATATACGGATTATCTCCTTTGTGTGCACGCATGTGTAAATTGAATTTTTCTCGTGTATAAAGATTTTCATTGCAAATTTCACAAGTAAAACGTTCGTCACCAAAGTGTGATGCAATATGTGCGTGACGAAACACTACGTCCAACCTCTTGGAACATATTTCACACGTGAAAATATGCGGAGTCACAGTTTCGGCTCGTTCAACAACAGCTTCTACCAATGAACTGTCTTCCTTTGCACGCTCCGCCTCATTATACGAATGTGAGAAAAGATGATCATCCAAATCAATCTGTTGCGAGAACTTTGCACCACAGATATTGCAACTTAAAGAGACAGATTCTACTTCATTATCGTTCTCTCCAATAACCGCCTGTCTTTGCTCAAATGTCGTAGGCATTTCAAGATGGTCTGCCTCTTTAGCATTTTTCAGTTTTCTTTCAGCACACCTCTTTGCATACTCCTCCGGAAAATGTACTCGCATATGCTGATTTAAACCTCGCTTATGTTCCGCAACAAAAGAACATATCTCACAAATGTAGTCTACAGGTGTACCGTCTTCATTATGTTCAACCCTGACAACCTTTGGAGCATGCATCCTTAAATGACCAACAAAAGCCACTTTCTTGGTAAACTCTATTGAACAGATGTGGCAGATCATTGGTTCTGGAGGCAACACTTTTTTTGGTGCTTTGATTTTCTTCCTTCTTTTACCTACTGTGATTTTAACATCTGCTTGGCTTCCTTTTGTGTCATCGGTCTCATTTGTTTGTACATTTTCTATACTACTGTCTTTGGCTGGTAATTCAATCTCAGTGCTTAATCCTAAACCAATTTGTATCATAGCCTTCTGAGAATCAACTTCTGGTTCTATATCTTTGAAGTGTATAGTCAAAATTCTTTTCTTTGGAAACTGGTTTTCACAATCAAGACACGAACATGTATCTGTCTCTATTTCACAGTCGTGTTTACAAAATGCTAAGTACTTACGAAATTCTCGATGACACTTACAACAGGTATATACATTGTCTAAAAATTTGCCATTTACATCAACAATTTTATTAATGATGAAGTCTTTCTCATTTCTGATTTTTTTTCTGTTGCATGCAGTTTCTAACCTGTGTTTTCCACCATCATCTACATAACTTTCTTGACTAGTTTCCTTGCTTGTTACACATATGTTAGACTTGTCAACTGTTGAGCAGTTCAGTTCTCGTTCAGCTGAAGGATCATGAACTGAATCAAAACTTGGAACATCAGAAACTTGAACCTCAGAACTTGGAACCTCAGAACTTGGAACCTCAGAACTTGGAACCTCAGAACTTGGAACCTCAGAACTTGGAACCTCAGAACTTGGAAATTCAGAACTTGGAATTAGCTTCCTAGTATAAAACATACCAGAACGATCTCTGTACACACACTCTCCAGTTGACTTGACAAGAGCTCGTGGGTACGTTCTCTGAGGCCGAGATCCAATAGCACTAACTAATTCATACAATGAGTTACATTTCTGAAGCGCCTTTAGGTTTATATTTGATGTCATAGGAGTAAGAATAGAAGTAAGCTTATCACCATTAAACACTACAACAGTTGGTACCCCTTTCCCATTTTTTTGTGAAAAAAGTTTTGGAATAGCTTCAGAAAATTCTATTGCTGTACTGGATTGCTGTTTTTCCCTACACTGACTATGCTGATGATTGCTTGGGTTACAAACACAAAGCATTTTGCCTTTAGCACCTTTACTACAAGCTATGTCCTCGCTGTTCCTTTTTTCAGACATGGAAGACAACCTTGGCAGTATATACGGCGGCCTATTTTTATCTCGTCTTGAGCTATAAGCATGTTCAGTGTCTCTGTTATTTCGGTAGGCTACATTTCTACTAGTTTCACAGCTAAAATTACTTGACGTATTAACAGACGTTCTTAAACTCTGGTCAGAAGTTCTATTGTCCACAGAGTTTGATGAACTATCACAGTTTGAAACTCTCCCAAGTAAGTCAGTTTTATCAAAACACTCTGCCCTAACACCACTATCTGCTGCTGGCTGCTCCACTTCAACTTCATGAAATTCTTCCCCGCTGTCTCTCGCAAGTTCACTATATTGCACTGTAGAACTAATATGTGCTTTCACTGATTGACCAACTCCAAGGTGCTCTTCTTTCCATCTTGATTTCCAAAAATGCATGATGCTCGAATCAAGCTTCTGTAATTAAAAATAAGAAATGCACTAAATGCACAAGAAAAAACCCAAATGATCAACCTCACAAAGCATACTATAAGGAAAGAATCTCTTTTTCACATTTGTCTTAAATCCTACTGAAATTTTATGGTAAAATTTGAGGAGGGTAGGGAGAGGCTGGGGAGAGGAGAGAACTTCAAATAAATGTACTGTGTTTACTGTTGACAATGCAACAAACTGCTTATCATTGAAACACAAATACATTTTCACTACTACTAATTTAGACCATCTACGTGTGCACTCAAAAATGATGCTTCATATAGAATGTTAGTACGACATATACAGCAACAAAATGTAAATTATCTGTGTATTCTTTTCGTGTATAGCGAGTTTTTTAAATAGTGATACTGATAGCTAATAAGTACAAATCTTACAGCAGTAGGATCACACTACTACTGATTTTTATAAAAATAAATGATCGCACTGTCAACACAATCTGAAAATGGAACACAGCAAAATATGACTCAAAAAACTGGTTTAACCTAGCAGCCAAAGACTTCTTCACATACACCGAACTGCTGGTTCATGATGGCAGAAAAATTAATAAGAAATAACACAATCTCCAAAACAATTAACAGTATAAGTAAGCACTAGCATACCTATTTCTAAGCACAGTTATTGAAATGATTTGACCACAAAATGTTTGTGTAGATTTTAATTAACCACAGAATAACAGTGTTGATATTTAGATCAGCATAGACTGAATGCTCAACCTGATTGTGTGCATAAAAACAAAGTGTGTTTGTATGCAGTTATCTTCACAAAACAATCATTATGATGTGAAGCATGAACTTAAAATGTTCACATAACTCATACAAATTACGACAATTATGTAATAATCATTGTAAAGAAAATTGGCAAATAAATAAATGTGTGATAAGAAATTGTTACTGGCTCGCTTAAATATTTGTTTTTAAATGTTAAAGGCAATAGAAAATGGCTCTGTGGTCACGGACAGAATGCCTGAAGTTCACAAAAACTATTTTATAAAACTGCATAAAATTTTGATTAAAAGTTAAGTCTGAATAAAGATTACTTGAAAGACAGGTGCTTGCCCGATTAAATGACAAATATGTTTTACTTAGTTTCCGCCATATCAACAGTCAATGACATTAAAATGTAGTTTGACTGTACCTTTTGGCAGTTTAAATTATATCCAGAAATATTCTATATATAGCACATACTATACCACTACGCGTATTTTAGCGGTTGAATTGGTAGCGATACCTGTGAACAGAGCATTTTAGTGCTCCTGTTTACAAGGGTCTTTGCAAACATGCTGCAACCAGGCGGCTGGTATTTGCACGTTTCTGGCAAATGAGGCATGAGGACGGTTACAGGGTTTGTTCACAGGATGTTTACGTTTACATTATTTCCTGTTTTATCTCGAATAAATCTGAAATCAAAACAAACTGTATTTATACGCAATATGGATGAGACTTAAGTAATTTTGAAAGAAAATGAAGCAACTTTAAATTTTAATTTTATGCAGCTGCATAATTAAATTTCCTTCTACAATGTATATTATGTTGTATGTACATGTAAAAAAAATAGTGACAGCAGTCTACTTTCCAACAAACGTATTTGTGAAGAAGTGTTTTGCTTTATACAGTCCAATTCTATTCCTGATAAGGCATTAGCAAATACATAATTTCGAAACTCCACTTGTATTTTCCACAATAACCTTGTGATGTGTAGTCATTGTGTAAACAAAAAATTTAATTTTTATGCATTTCTCTAAAATGGTACTGTATGTAGAGTCGAAGGTTTGTACAAAAAGCTTTGTTTTCAAAAGGGGATTTCATTTCTTCCCTGTACAGCTAAGATAAGCTGCACAGTAGATAACAGTTTTCATTACGAAAATGTAATTTCAATCTGCAATAACAGTACAGTACACTAAGGCCGGTATTCCCAAACGTGTGTATAAGGGTTTAGGTGCAGCATATGTCATGCCTAGGCCTTATCGGTATTCCTAAACGTTTGTATAAGGGTTTAGCTTCGGACATTGCTTATTCAGGACTGATCTGTGACTTTTCCTTGACCTAATATAATTACGCATGCGCAGTACGCTTAGCCCTACAGACGGCTACACACATTACAACGTATTTTTACCACTTGCTGGACGAATATACTTTTTAATAATAAAAGAGAAAACAAAAACATTCGAATCATACAGAAAATGAAACTTTGTGGCAGTAGGAATACGAAATAATAACCCACTAGAATTTTAAAAGCCTAATTAATTCAAAATAAACAAATTTGTGGTTTTAAAAGCATTGCAGTATACGTATATTTTTTTGAATTGCGTGATGTAAATGATTGGATAGCTCAGACAAGGTGTCGACCCGGTACTAATTTTATTTGGGTTCGAATCCCGGTCACTCCAATTTTTTTTTTTTTTACTTTTTTGTATATTATGTATCGCAATAAGGTAAAAATAAAATTAATGTTTATTTCCATAAATATAGTTTCTAAGCATTAAACTGACTCAAAAATATAGAAATAAGATAAATGTATAATGAAACATTATGAATAAAAATTTTTTTCCCCCTGTAAATTGTAGTCAACATGTAGGAATACCACGTCTAGTGTACGGAATATAATTACTTGACTTTTTTTGTTCTTTAAATGCTTGCAAATAAGAATTAATAATGGACGTATGATCAATAGGCACCTTTTGTAAACCGGCCTACTTAGAAAATATGCAATTGCAATTGTTAAAAACTATTGTATACTGTTGATTTAAACACATTTTTGTAAGATATGATACGTTTAACTAACATTCAGAAGTTCTGACTAAGTTTTTATTTACAAACATTCCCATATTTTTTAAACTAATTTCCGAAATAAAATTTTTACAACTAAAATAAAATGAATGCCGTTTATATATTTTTTCCTAAACAACTCATATTTAATCTGCGTTACGTCATGTTAAATAAAAGTTTCAGAAATAATTAAATGTGTTCACGATATATTCACCTATGAAAAAAAAAAAATTGTAAATCTGTAACGGGATGTTTCCAAAACAGCTAGCGTGTTATGAATAATTTGTAAAATTATCTCCATTCTCGTGCCATTGTAATTCAAAATTTAGTTAAATACATGAAAATAAATTACAGATTCATAAAAGTCTAATTCAAAGAATTGTTTGTACGATAGAAAATCTGCTCTCTGGTTCTGTGACTCGTGCATAGAGACGATAGGATATTTAATAGACGTGCCAATGCTGCTCTTAAGTTAATAGTTTTTTTTTTTTTTGTATTTTGTAAGGAAAATCTCAAGGTAAGTGATCACATTTAAAAATTACAGTTTTATTTTTAAAGTAAACACACTTGTACACTAATCTGCGAATGATATGTGCATATATCGAGAAAGTACAAGCTTAACTAATACGACTACTTTCCTTAATTTGGTGCAAATAAACCAACAAATTTCTCATTAATCATGTAGATGTAAACATTATAAAATATTCCTTTGTTTCTTCATGTGATTCTATCTTCTAACATAGTGAATCTACAACAATTTGAACTAATGAAACCAATGTTTGAAAAATTAAGTTTTTAATTTTACATTTTCACAGAGTCGGCGCAGATGTTATAGGAGAAAATAAATTAATTCATGACTTGAAATCTTGGGAAATAGAGTATGTTCAGTATTATTAACGTTGAATCGTCAAATTACATTTAATACACAATTTCCTTGTAAGTTATGCGGGATAATTTCTTTATTTTGATGAGGCTATAGCTTATGAAATATATGTCAAAAATATATCCTAAAATTTTCTGCAAAGTGAATTATAGTGGTAGTAATATTAACCAGAAAATAACTACAAAACGTTATTTCTTAAAATGTAAAGCAATATAACAAGTGCTGAAACAATTGAAGACCAAATAGCCTATTTTATCAAAAGAAGAAAAAATATTAAGTCAATTTTAAACTATTACCCATTTCACGTAATCATTGAAATCACATTTTCAACTTATCTTTTCATAAATTTCTCCACGCGGTACTAATAAAATTTTTTCTTAATCATCCTGTGTTAAAATTGAAAATGATATATTAAAAATATGTTAATATCAAACATATGTACCGAGTTTGGTGATTTCCAGATGCGTGATTAGTGTAGATATCACATGTGATCAAGAAAACTTAAGATACACGACCAGCATTTTGCTAGGCATATGTAAACAACGTCTCTCTTAAAAAAATTAGTTTTGTTTATCTCATGAAGAAAAAACGTTATAAATGACCGCCATTATGAAAATATGAACTAAGTACATATAAGTCTAATCAACTTTGTCTACTGTACTATATATTAATACTTAAATTTTGAAAGATATATAACACATATTTAAATCTATATTACTGTATTTATGATTTCTTCTAGTTTGAAACAATTTAAAATGCAATACATTACGTTTTAAATGTAAAAAAATTAACGTATTTTTGTTAAATAGCTATTGAAAGTCACTGCTACTTGTTCTATAAAAAAAAGCACTGCCCAGCGTCGTCTTCGTATATTTATAACCGCACACGGGACGGCAAATAATAATCCGTGACTTATCCGATACCTTCAGAACGTTTAGGAATACGGTTACGAGATACGACACAACCATTGCGCTTCTGTGTCCCGAGAGGGTAGCACATTATTCCTGTACAAACCGGTAAACTGTATATTACCGCTTGCCTGCCAAAAATCATATTTAACAATACGAGAGTCGGCAAACACAAGAAAATGGTACTTAAAATAAAACTTTACGATGGCGAGAATGTTAAGTGATAAGCTACAAGCTTTTCAAAAACTTTAAACTATTAATAAATAAGAAAATTAATATTTTGTAGACTGTTTGCTAAATGCAGGCTTTAGGATAAAACTTTTGCTCCACAATGATACTACCGCAGTTGGCTCAGGTGGCAAGGCGCTCGGTCAGTAAGCAAATGATCAGGGTTCGAATCCTAGCTGATCCAGTTTTTTTTAATTTTTTTTATATTGCACAGAATATTATTAGTAGTAGTAAGATTACATTAATTTTAGGAATAATCGTTTCTACACATTAAAATTACATGATATTCGACCGTTACGATGTTATAATCAACTATTGGTAAACTGTACAAACTATTTGTTTTCGCTCTAAATAACATACAAAACATGTATAAAAATTATTTTTTTGAATGTTTTACGTTCTGTGAGAAATTTTTTACTTTTTTTGCTAACATTAAAATAAGAAATATTGTGTCTAGAACGATAAAAATTTGTCGTCACGTTCAGATGCACATATCTTATTTTGTTTTTTTTAGATAATAAAATGACAGAATTAAACAATTAATTTTCCGGGATAATTTTTAACGCTCATAACAATTAACACTCAATTAAAATTTACAATGCATCTTCGCTTTTCATTTTGATGCATATAAAATAACAATTACACAATGTAAACGTTATTAATATAGGCATTCTAATTTGTCCACACTGTCCTAATCATGCAAAAAAATCGTAATTAGTAAACATTTTGCATCACAAAAAAAAACATGTTTCTTTAGAAACTACTAAACATCTGCGATATATACTATCAACATATTGTAAAATAAAAGCACATTTCAGACGTTGACAGTTGACAGGCAACATATTTTAAAACAGCTCGCGCGCTATATCAGTGTTATTCTGAAGTCTTCAAAGATTGTCAAAAACACTTTTTTATTTCATATATTTAAAAAACAAAAGGTAAGGTAAGTGATCTTTACGTATCGTCGACACCCAGGTTATTAGAGACTGTTTCAAAATGAAATTACTGGATACAAACTAAGTTTCGACTGAAGCATGAATTTCACTTTGCTAGAGATATGTGTTCAATGACATGATAGAGCCATTGCTTGAAGTATGATCAAGTAATAGCCTGTGACAAAAGAAAAAACTTGTCAGTTTAGTGCGTTCGAGACCTAATTTATGTGCCACTGTTACCGTGACAATACCTTAGTTTTTAGTATTTAGTTGCGGCGTAATAATATATTATATTTTAAGAGTGATTGCGAATTATGTTTTCAATCTAATTCCACGAGTCCAAATAATATGCTAATATAACATTTCAGGTCATAATCAGCAGAAAAACATGAACGGAAACACCGCGATCACGTGGCTACTCTAACTACTGTTTTAACTTTTAACAAGAAACAGTTATTGAATATTTTAATTGTGACCATTATAACCCGTGATTTTTATCTCTTTGTTGCTGTAATTATTTTGTAAACAAATTCAAATGCTAAATAATACGTTTCAAAAGTACAAAGTTTAATGTGTTCTTGTTATAGCCATGGTAAATCGTCGGCGCTCATCATGCCTTCATTTGTTTCTAGTCTCGCGCTGGCCGGCGAATAATAAGCAGTGACTTACCTGACCCCATTTTGGGACACAGCGCAAACACGTCTAGGAATACGCTCAGCGAGTAAGGTCTCTGCCATTGCTTTTCTGGCGCCTGAGATAGTAGTACTTATGTAGACCCTAACTTTTTGTTTAGGAATACCGGCCTAAATATAGTAAAGAAACAAACAAAACTGAAAGTGTTCTAGAAATATTTACTCTACACAATAATTTTAAAACAGTGCTACAAGAAGGGCCTGTGGACCAAACTAAAATTATTAAAATTAATTCATCAATATTAAAACGTAAACAGTGTTTATACCATAAATTCACCAAAACTAAAACAAATTAGTATAAAAATCTGTATACTATTACATTGTGACAAATATTTTCAAAAGAGTAGTTAAGATGGGTCTCCTTATGTTGAAACAAACACACTGTTCAAGAACAGATTCATCTTATTTTATAACGCTGTAATCTTTAAGTAAGTATCAGAGAACCGCTTGGTAAAAATTGATTGCCAAAGTGCTAAACAACAGCAAGCATATGGTACTACGTTTATTGCTATGCTATCCACTGTAAAATAAGCATTTTTGTATCCTGTGTATTTTTTTGTGCTACTTGTTAATTTAAAATTGCAACATTAGTGTGTAACAAACACTGGGATAGACTTTACAGTACTCAACATAGTATGTTTACATTACCACTTGTTAACACATGCATAACTCACAAGTTACACTAAAATGCTGGTACTTATTTAACATCAAGGAAATTCATTTCACAATGGACTTGAAATGAGGCTAAGCTTCAGTATGGTGTGGGATACAATTCCTATCTCCATGGATACTGTAACCGAACATAACCTTCATACACGTGTTTGGCTTCACGTGTCCAGGACGAGATGTATGTGAAGAAAATTGATAATTTGTTTGGCATTTGCCACTTTTTCAGGTAAACATTGATCTTATTGCACTAGTGTATCTTAACCATGAAATGAAACTAATAGTTTTTACACTTACGTGCAAGTCTATGAGTGCACAACATTTTCTGTTTCTGGCACGACCAACCAACAATTCCGTATGTTTGTAAACAAGCTTTGTTTCCCACAATACTCTACCCGTGCGGTGTGACGTCAGAGGGCGGGTACTTCAAGTCGTCCATTCCTAAACATTATGATGGTATCTCTAAGCTAAGCCATAAGATGGACTTGGGGTGTAACAAATCAAACATCGTTAGTTATTTACATTGGCTCTCTTTACCCTCCTCCTTTTTATGTAAACAAAGTTATATCCGTACATCCTCAAACTAATTACTTCCATTTGTACAAAATTGAAACTGCTAAAAAATATCATAATGAGATGACTCAACTTGCCACGTTTAAAAAGCATAAACCATTAAGTAACTGCATGACAATTAACAATTTGCACTGTAGTTTAACAGCAATGTCTCGAAAAACTACTTTTTAGCAAAAAAAAAAAACTAGAGAAAACTCTTACTTTTCAGACTCCAGAGAGTACAACCTTGACTGAACAATACTTGGTTGATGACATTACAAATCTAATTGTAAGAATGCAGAGATTTAACAAGGCATACTTCCCACAGCCAGTCTTCTATACTGCATATTCTCAAGATAACTCTTCTTCACACCACACCGGTGGCACCACAAAGAGAGGTGCCAGGAAATATGTATGATTGCAACAGAGCGGTGTTCACCTAAATATTGTGAGTGAGTGCTTCCAGTGTTTTTGTTTCCTTTTCAAAACAAAGTCAAGTGTTTTTATGTACTACTCTTTATTGTATTTTGTGTCAGTTTCAAGAAGTACGTCATGCGCCTTTAAGAGACATCGGAACAACCATCTCGGAGCATGAACAAACGTAAATTACGATTTTTAAATTTTCACATTGTTTTATGGTTTAACCGTCTGCAAGAGCATTGTAATATTTCACAGCATTTTTTCTAGGTAATTGTGTGCTTCATTAATGTCCTTTGTCAATTTACAGCATAACCAAATGTTCTGGAACTTTCCGTAATGTTCAATATGACATTGGAAACAAAAGCCTTTGCTAAAACACCATTTATTAAAACTCTCTGGGTTCCCGTAAAATTCCTGCTACTTTTTCAATGATACTACTGTATGTAGTTTTGTTTTATTAAATATTTGCCTGTTGTGTTTGTCCTTGTAGTTTCCGTGCAAACCCACCTTGAGAGGTAGCTACCCACCGGAAGCTAACCAGTAGACCTTGCTGGTATTCTTATTTCTTGTCCACATTTGTTCGCACAGAAAAACCACTACTGCCCTCCCTCATACTCGAGGCAGTCTCGTCCTGCCTGTTAGTTATTTCTGGACCATTGCTTGGTTGCTCTTCTCTCTGGCTACCTGCTATGTCTTCAGGTGGAAATCCCTTGAAGTCAAAGTCCAGGCTAGACCTTCTCCCATGTTGCTCCAAGGGTAAACTGGATGGTCGCAAGTGCCCAGAGTTCCTGCGGAACAATGTATGACCTTGGTGTTGCTGCCTTTTGTACCACCTCTGCTGGTTCCCATTGTTTGTCTCGATACAACAAGACTTTATCTTGTGGGTTGAACTCCTCCTGTCCCTTAGCTCTTTGATCATGATCCTGCTTGCTCTTAGCTTGTCTGTTTTGTAGTGCCCGAGTTGCTTTTGTTTGTACATGGGGTTCCAACAACTTTTGGCTAATCGGTAATTTTGTTCGCACACACTTACTCATTAATATTTGTGCTGGTGAAAGCCCTACCCCCGACAGGGGAGTGTTTCTGTACTCAAGTAGCATAATTGATATGTCACTCTTGGGATCGGAGCACCGTCTGAGCATATTCTTTGCAATTTGCACCACCCGCTCTGCTTGTTCATTGGACTTCGGATAACGTGGAATTGTCATTACCACTTCAAAGTCCCAATTCGCTGCAAACTGCCTGTACTTGTGGGAGTTGAAAGGCATATTGTCTGACACAAACACTCTCGGTACACCATGCGTGGCGAACACATGCACTAGTGCTTTTGTTACCCCACTTACTTGTTTACTTTCCATTTAGAAAAATAGTCCACTAAAACCAAATAGCTGTTCCCCCCAAAGTCGCACAGATCAATGTCTACTTTTTCGAATGGTAGTGTTGGAACTTAATGACTGATAAGTGGTTCTGCTGTGTTCGTGTTCCTGAATTTCTGACACACCAGGCACCCATTCACTACTGTTTCTATGTCCAACGACATGTTCGGCCAGTACAGTACTTGCCTGGCCCGTGCCTTGGTTCTTTCTATGCCTAAATGTCCTTCATGGAAAATGTGCAGCATTTGCGGTCGCAGTGCCACCGGTACCACAATGCGGTCATTCATGAACAACAGTCCCTTGTCCACATACAGGCTATGTCTCTGGATAAAGTACATTTGAGCTTGTTGGCTGAATTTCTTCTTATGCTCTGGCCACTCTGTTTGACAGTACTTCATCACCTTCCTGAGTCCCTCATCCCTTGACGTTTCCTGTCGGAACTGACCCTTTCTCTCTTCTGACATCTGGACATTATCACACACACCGACGATGTGAACCATCTCACTTGCCAACTCAGCCTCACTGTCATCACACTCTTGCATGTAAGATCTTGACAAAAGATGTGCTACATGCATGAGTCTGCCTGGCAGGTACTCAACCGATAGTGTGTACCATAACAACTTAATCTTCATGCGCTGCAGACTTACTGAGTTCACATCACCGACACATTTTTTAAATATAGGAACAAGGGGTTTATGATCCGTGTATACAGTGACACTCCTGTCGTATATGTACGGATGAAACTTCCCAGCTGCAAACACTATAACCAGCATTTCTTTCTCCACCTGTGCGTAGTTCTCTGCTGGAGACAGACTACGTGAAGCATAACTGATGGGTTAATCCCCACACATCAAACAACACCCCAGTCCATCCTTTGACGCATCACACTGAATGGACAGAGGTTTGGTGGGGTCAAACAGGCCTAGCACTGGAGCTTTCCTAACCAACTCTTTGACTTGCTGGAAGACCTCGGTGTGCAACGGCAGACATTGTCACTCATTGCTACTTTTCAGGAGATCAAGCAGAGTTGCAATGATGCTGGCTAAATTAGGCAAAAACTTCCGTAGGTAACTTATGAAACCCAGAACCCTTTGGAGTTCAACTTTGTTGGTGGGCATCTTTAAAGCTAACACTGGCTGCACCTGTTCTGGATCCGGTTTCATGCCGCTCTTAGAGAACACATGTCCAAAGTACTTGGCCTTATTGAATTTCACATTGAGTTCTTTTGCTCTCTGAGCTACCTGTAGTAAGGTGTCATCGTGCTCCTGCTCATTTGCTGCTGCAATCAACAAATCATCAAAGTACACTATCACTCCTGGAATGTGTCCAAAGTTCCCCATATTTACGCGCGGAAATATTTCTGGTGCACTGGATAAGCCGAATGGGAGTCTGAGAAACTTGTAGCATCCAAATGGTGTGCTGAACGTGTAGTACTGACTTGATTGTTCATCCAACTCGACTTGATAGAAGCCATCTTTTAGGTCCAACACAGTGAAGACGGCCTTATCATTCAGCTGACAGCTTAGCTCTTCCAAGGTCGGTATCATCTGATAATCCCTGCTAATTGCTGTGTTTAACTCCACTGGGTCTAAACACAGTCTGAGTGACTTGTCTGTCTTCTCTACAATTGTCAGTTGACTAACCCACCCAGATGGCTGAGCAACCTTGGCTATGATTCCTAACTCAACCATCACATCCAATTTTTGTTTTAAGTCTCTCTCTAAGTGCAATTGGCACTCTTTTCGGAGGTTTTGCAACAGGATGCACCGACCTGTCCACCACCAGACTGCACTTATTGGGCATACACCCTGTTCCCTCAAAGAGGTATGCAAACTTTGTTCTAAACTTTTCGTTTGAGAGACCGATATTACGTACACTGTGAACGAAAGTGCGAGAGACGAGTCCTAAAGACACACACCCTGGCAGTCCAAGGATCTGCATTCTACAGTTGCTATCTTCAACTACAACAAACTCCAACAACACTCGAGCGCTATCTTTCTCATGTGCTCCTGCACCACACAAAAACTTGACTGAGCCCACCGGTTTAACTCTGTGGCCACCAAAGCCCTCTAAGGTTATGTTTGGCTGTTTTAACTGGCTTGTACTAGCAACATGATTCAGGAGACTTTGCGACACTATATTTACTTCTGATCCAGTATCTAACTTAAATTGCACACACTTGCCTTCAACACACACTTCTTGGACCCACTCCTTTCGAAACTGTTTCACACCTTCTACTACAGCACTGTTTTCCACTGGTGGCA